>JAFEME010000116.1:0-66835 GCA_018831755.1 Niveomyces coronatus | reverse complement strand
GGGGGCGAAGGCGCCTAATTTTATAGTGTAGCATTGTGCTGCCATGATTTACCGTGATGTGCAAGGCTGACCGTAGGATCAGGTAGGAATTCTGGGCTTGTGATGGTTGATGTATCGCAGCATCGCACGGAGGGGTGGAACGCGTGGAAGGGCGGCGGCAACCTGCCGGCGTGTTACTCGAGGCTGAGGCTCGGGCGGTGAAATGCGCCACTGTACGCCTTTCTTCTTATGGTACAACCGGAGAGGAGATCAAACAAGAGTTGAGAGTCTGCTGTAACGGTGATTGATTTGGTGTAGAAAATGTCGAGGTGGAAGAAGGTTGTGTGATGCATATTGTGGTGGTGCTGTGCTGCAACACATGGTGTCGAAGAACCCCGAACTAGGCGTTGTCCCTGAAGCATCGCGGCCGCGCATAATCATCTTGAAACTGTAAAGGTCTATTTGAGAGGTTCAAACCCCGTCCGAGGGTCTTCTTACTCGAGATGGTCCTGCGTCTGTCTGTTTGCGAAAGTGCTGCGCACAAGTTTGCAGCATGTCGTAATCCTGTAATTGGCAAGACGTGTCGTTTGCACGAACCATGGCACACAGTTGTTCTCGCACATCTGAGTCTTCTTTTATTGATGTCCCACCCTTCGTTTCCTGACGACTGGAGGCTTGGGCCCCGAAAGAGGGTGGCCAAAAGCCGCGAATTGGGTACAGTTGTTGAGACTCTGCAACTCCTCGATAGACGTTGGTCGGCAATACGATGGCTCATATGCACGGCATACCGGGAATCAAGTGCCGCCGCAATAACTTCGTATATGCTATTTACGAGTAACTTGTTCCATCGCTGTACTGCGCTGCGCGCCCTCTCGGAGCCGCAGGCTCAGTGTCTGGCTGCACACTCGATTCGCGTATACGTTGCACAGTAAAAGGGGCTTTGTCCGGGGCTGTCATGCTCTCGTTTGACAGTATAGAGTCTTTTTCTTCTCTCTCACAAGTGGCCCCGTTGACCCTACTTCTCATCCAACCGCCTTCCCCTCTTCTATGGCCGCGCTACAGGCTTTGCCAAAAACGAAATATTTACAGCTCATGGTCTAGCCCTGATCCGTTGCGTGTACTTGGTCGTCATTCTAAGAGGAGAGTTGAGCTGGGGAAAGTTGTTAAGGGAGACCAAAAGGAGGAGGGATGGGAGGCCTGCGATGCAAATTGCTTTCCTTCATGTTTGCAAATGCTGCGATCCCGCGACACCATGACTTTCGATACTTGAACGCTGCCTGTTGTAAAACACTAGGCTGCATCTTTATTGACGCAAATACGACTTACCGTCTACTTCTCATCCCTCCTGTATAATGATAAATTTCGTTATGGATTCTAGCCGTCTCTTAGTCTTCCATCTCCTGCAACTCATCCCATTCAGCGTTTCGCCAGTATCGTTGGCGACAAACATGAGGATCTCAGGCTCTTACGATCAGTAGTGATCTTCCCAAGCCTCGTACCGTCCTCTTATTAGGTGCCGCCTCTCCACGACATGGAGTAGCACGACGTAGAGGTAGCCTGTGAGCTGCAACGGAAGAGTTTCTGCGCCGACCGGAGCCTACCCGAAGCGTCACCCCTGCTCTCGCGCTGGTCCAATAAATACTTGAGAGATATTCTGCATTCTTCTAGCAGATATATGCAATTACGAGTGCAACCAAGAAGCCCAATAGTAGCCCGTAGCCAATCAAACCAAGTCTACCGCATGTCATCAATCCATTACTTCTCCGCATGGCTCGGAAGCATCCCGACTCGTGAGACTCACGGTCCGCCCATCAAAGCCGCGCTTTTTCTAATCTCCGTGGCCAAAGTACCTTTGTAAGCTTCAGCCTCTCAACCTTGTATTCTCCGTCAATGTGCCCGGCTCTGTCGGAGTATGCACCAACTTGGCAACGCGCCGGAACTGGTCGCGGATCCTGGGTGATGAGGTGAAGGACAGAGAATTCAGAAGAGGTTTAGTCTCTGGATATAGACTTTGGCACGGTCTTGCAGGCGAGCGTTCAATGTACACCGAGTTGAAATCACCAGTTGATTTAAAAACAATATACATTGATTGACGCAAATCAGAAAGATTGATAATCGTATAAATATACAGTAATTCTACCGGAGAGCTGACGTATAATAATACAAAGTATACCCAGGAAAATACAAGGCTTCTTAATTCCCTCACCTACTCGACTTGATCTGGCCCATTCTATTCAGCCACTGAGAATCCTCGAACTAAACAACTCCAGGATGGGCAATTGTCCGAATGTTCGTAGAGCGACGATGCCTCATAGCCTTAGGTCTGTCCTTCATCCGACAAAGTCGCCGTGTGAACAGCAGCATCGGTCGCCGGCACAGGCCCCATGCTTACTCTTTCGAGTATGGGGTGATGGCTATAGGCGAATGAAGCAAATCGCTACGCAGAAGAGATAACTAGCAGTTGTTGCTTTCGCATAACATTGGCATTTCCCTCCGTTCAGCCCTGCAGCAGGTCCCCTCACGCAATGGACTACCTAGCCCTCCTCAGCTATTACTACATTCTCATCCTCACCTCCATCGTCGCATACCTTGTCGCACTCGCCTTTTACAGACTGACCCTCCACCCGCTCTCCCGCTTCCCCGGCCCGCGCCTCGCCGCCGTTACGCGCCTCTACGAAGCATACTACGAAGTCGTCCGCAACGGGGCCTACACCTTTAAAATCTCCCATCTCCATGAAGAATACGGTACCCCCCCCCTTTGTCCCTTCATTACCTTTCAGGCCCGCTGATGTTTCATGCCAAACGCAGGCCCCATCATACGCATCAGCCCGCACGAGCTGCACATCAGCGACCCGGCGTACTTTGACGAGCTGTACCGGCGTGACGGGCGGTGGGACAAGCACGCGTGGGCGTACGACGCGTTCGGCGCCCCCGCGGCAACGATATGCACCGTGGGCCACGAAGCGCACCGCCGCCGCCGCGCCGCGCTCGAGGCGTACTTCTCAAGGGCCGCCGTCGCGCGCCGCCGGCACAATGTGCTGCGCCCGTTGATGGACAGGCTGTGCGCGCGGATGCGCCGGTGCGCCGACTCGGGACGCGTGGTGAACATGAGCGCCGCGGTGAGCGCGTTCGCGAGGGACGCCGCGGCGGAGTACATCTTCGGTAGGCCGCGCGGGGACCTGGACGCCGAGGACTTTGGCGCGGGGCTCACGGCCGTCTTCCAGAGCTCCGGCGCCATGTGGCGCGTGACGAAGCATGCGCGCTGGCTGGGGCCGCTGATGAAGTCGCTGCCGCTGTCGGTGGTGGAGAGGATGGGCGATGAGGGGACCAGGCAGTTTTTCAGCTTCCTCGGGGTGGGTTGCCGATTGGCCCGCGGCGATGCTTGGAGTTATCATCTGACGTGGGATTGCAATAGGATATGCTAAAGCTTACGACGGATGCCGTGACTGACTTTGCCTCGAGACCCAAGTCTCTTCAGCACGACGACGGAGACGACACTGATTCACCGCCGGGCCGGGCCCTTATCAACGACATCCTTGGATCAGACCTTCCTCCCTCGGAAAAGACGATCCCTCGCCTCCACGACGAGCTCGGGACCATCAGCGGCGCCGCCTTCGAGACCGTTGCCAACTCCCTCCGCACGATGCTCTACCACATCTACACCACGCCCCGCATCCTCCAGCGGGTGCGCGTCGAGGTGTCCTCCGCTAGACGAGCGGCCGGTGCCTCACACGTGTCCGAGATGACGACCTCCTCGCTCGAGCAGCTGCCGTACCTGACGGCTGTGCTCATGGAGGGTCTGCGTCTCGCGCCCGGCATCGCCACGCGCATGGCCAGGGTCGCGCCGGACCGGGATCTGACATACGGCGCATGGCGCATACCCGCAGGGACGCCCGTCGGCATGACGACATATCTCATGCATACGGATCCTTCTGTGTATCCTGATCCGCGGCGCTTCGATCCCGAGCGATGGATGGACTTGGATGCGAGGAAACGGGCTAGTAGAACCTTTGCACCGTTTTCCAAGGGCACGAGAATGTGTCTCGGCATGCAGTAAGTTGTTGTTTGCTTTTAGGCACGGGGCTCATATCTTAACTTTTTTTTTGTACTTGGACATGGCTCTCATCGCGTCTACTGGGTCTTTGCTAATCATTGCTCGTGTAGTTTGGCCTGGGCAGAGCTTTACATGGTGATTGCGTCTTTGGTGGACCAGTTTGACCTGAAGCTGGACAATGCCGGCCTCAAGGATGTCGAGTGCGTTAGTGATCAGTTTATCATCGGCGTCGCCGACACAAGCGGCATTAGAGCATGGGTCACAGAGGTCGAGAGTGGTAGCTAGCAGTAGCTCTCCAACGTTGTACTTTTGTTCTGTTGTATGCTCTGATATCTAACCCTTTCACTTGATTGTACTTTTACCCGCTTCCTTTAGTAATTGACGAAACCAGTCGGACAGATAAGACAATTATTGAAGCTGTATGCGACAAGAGTGTTCTCCCTGGGATCTAAGAAGGCTGATCTGCCACCAACATGCCCCTTTCCTTCAAGCTTTGCACAAAGCAATATGCGGCATCAATCGCAAGTTTGGCGATCGTATTACCACCCTCTAAGCGTGGATTGAACCCACATATCAGAACAGACGTGGGTTCGACTTCCTTTGGTATCATCGCCATGACTCGCGTCAAGCCGTCGGCGAAAAAGCCGCCTGCGGAGGGGTACTCGTTGACCCGACCGAGCGACTCGTCCATGACATCCAAGTCCAGGTGAATATGAGTGCTCTTCAGCGCTCTGCGCCGCAGTACCCGGCGGAGCTCTGCCTCAAAGTCCACGCTGCTCTCGGTACTGCCCCAGACGACGTCCGCGCCAGCCTCTGCGATGACCTTCCGCTGAGGCTCCGCAACGACTCTCAGCACTGCGTACACCACGTCTCTGATGTCCATGGGCGCGTGGCCCGGCACCGTACTCATCAGTTTGTGCCAGCTGCTCCCCGTCATCAGCGACGCGGCCATCGCATCTAGATACCCGTTCTCATGCGTCGACGGCGTGTCCAGGTCGTCGTGGGCATCCATCCATACCGCGCTCAGACTCCCATGAATGCGCCTCAAGCCGGCGGCGATGGCGGCGCTGGTGCTGCAGTTGCCCGCGAGGACGAGCGGGAAAGACTGCTTCCCCGCGGCCCGGGACACGGCCGCCGAGACGCGGCGCAGTATCTCAAAGGATTTGCCGATTTCTCCCTCAAAGTCTTCGACTGGCCCAATGTCGGAGTAGGAGATGGGCGCCAGCTCGGCAAGTCGCCGGTCGATGCCGTGAGCAAGCAGCCGGAGAGGGCCCTCCCCTACGCGCTCGCCATATGCGCCGACGTGGTACGGCACGACGATGAGTGTGATGGACGAGTAGATCATGGTTGTAACCCGGAAGAAGAGTGTTCTTCAGCGTCGAAAGTGACGACCGATTCCAGGCAGAGTGGTCGTGCCGATGCAGCAAGGAAGCAAGTCGTTCTCACCTGCGTACCGAACCGCAGGTTCAATATATCCATATGTAGCTCGGAAAGTTGCACGCGACGTGTGATGATCGGTCTAAGTAGCGCCTCGACTAGCTGCGGAGAGATGGTCAGCTCGTTCCTGTTGTTGGACATTGTTTAAGCTTTGATTAAACCTTAAAGGCTCCGTAAAGGTTCGAACCGTCTTGACTCTCACCGGCATTTGTAACGTGTAATACCCCGCACAATGATTTGAAATCAATATCGACTGCGTCCTCATTTAGTCGGCGACGCTTTCAAGAGTCATGATGTATCGCCGCCCTCGCCCGCGCGTAGCCCTGCACGCAACTATTGGCCAACATGCCAGACAGAGTGAGCCTCTACAATCTTGAAGAAGCGGCGCCGCCAAATCCAGTCTACTTACACGTGGCAACGTCTCCCTTCTCCCGACCATGTCGGATTGTTTCTATCGCTGGCCAAGCCTGTAACGTGCAGAGCGCAAGGGGGATAGGGGAACTGGACTCGGACCTGCATGAAAAGGTCGCCTGACTAGAATTGGTAGCATTATCCTCTTCTGATTATGAACCGAAAAGAAGCAGGACAAGAAAAAGGAAAACAAAACCCAAAATGGGAAGCGACGTCGACAGCAGCAAGAGATGTCATCATTGGCGGCCTCTTCATGTGTATATAAATATACATCAACAACGTAAAGGCCATGGTAGAATTACCTTTTAAACGACTGGCGATTACTTGGGACAGTGTCCTTGGTGGCATAGTCACAATTACGCGTCGCAGTAGCCCGTATTGGCCGGTAATAACTCTCGAATAATATAAACTACTCTGCGTTTCTTTTTTTGCTTTTTATTTCACACATTTTTTCTCCTTTCTTCCTTTTTCCTTTCGCGTCTCAAAAAAAGCAAACAGACTGAGCTAAATAATAAATACCCATAGTAAATAGCAACCCAGAGGGTGCTCTCCCTTTTCCTAGGATGAAGTGAAGATACGGCCAAGTCCAATGACGTCCCACGAGCTTCTCCATCCAACAATATTTTTCCCGAACCGACTGTCCAGCTCAAACAGGAAAGCCTTCCTGCTTGAGCTCTAAACGATCGATAAATTTGCGTGCCAAAGCTCCGAGGTCTCCGAAAAGTCGAGGACCCTTAGGTACTTGGCAATATGCGGACGAATCAGAATAGAGGCGCCCAGGAACAGCATCTGAAAGGCTTGATCGGGCATTGAGGCTATCTTCTTGATCCATCCGCTAAGTTGATCCTGTTCATGCGCGAGGACAGAGAGAACATCGCGAACAATGCTCACCAGGATGTTTGGATCAAATGTGTGGCTTTCAGTGTCCAGTCCCGGCCGCTCGATTTTGAACGTCGCGTCGCTGAAAAGGAATTGATCATACACCCACTTCCTCATCTCTTCCTTGTCGATATTGGAGACCGGTCCATACGCGCCATCGTAGTCGTTGATCTTCGTGCAGATGTAGCGGTAAAAGAAGTCATCGTCTCCCCCATTAGCGAGGAAACGACGTTTGACGCGAGCCGCGCGATCGATCCAGTCCCTGGTCACCAAGACGGGCTTGCGGCTGGTCGAGAATGAAGTGTCGGGCACTGTCTGGCCGAGCCACTCGAGGAACGCGAGCACCGGAGCCACACGAGCCTCGAGCTTTTCGAGGCAGGCCTTGTCTTTCGGTATAACAAAGATGCTCTCCGAGATGCCGTTATACAAAGCGGACCAGTAGACCGCTATCTGGGTGTTTCTTTCGAATTGAGGAAAGAGACTACCAAAGGGCATCTTCTCCGCCATCATGATCGCGTTACCTTCGGCCTGGAATCGTGCATAGGTCTCGCCGTTTTTTGCCTTGTCCCACCACAGACATCCGAAAGTCAACTGGCACTTGTTGTCAATCGCAGGATCAGCGACGAGGGATTTGAACCTTTGCCTTGCCTCATACTCTGCACGATACAGGTTCATGATATGGCAGAGTACTTCTCCGTTGACTTTCAGGTCGAGGCCTTCTCTGCGAACATGAGCCTGGTCGCTTGCAGGAATCATCCACTGGACAAACCTCTGCCCGGGCGTGATGCCCAGAGCGTACAACAAGTGGCACCATGAGGCTCCGGTTTGGCTGAATCCCTGCGGCGGCTTCGTCACACCGAGGTTCATGTTCAAGAAGTCGACGAATGAGCACGCGTCCAGGACCGGAAACTGAAGTGAACCATGTTGATTTGCGTCGGACTTCTGGTACGCATCCGACCTCCAGATGCCAAGCTTTTTTCGAAGCCGGGATTTAGCGGCCCAATTCCTATTGATCTGCTCATAGATCCATCCACCGACAGATATCAGGCGATCTCCGAGATTGAGAAACTCATGTGTGAGCTGGACTCCCTGAAGCATGTCGGCCTCGACCCGAGAAACTCCTGATCCCGATGGTGGAATGTCCATAGTGAAGAGCGTCTATCGAAGGACAGTGAAGCGGTTCAGAACGGCGATGGATAGTGACGGACAGTGATTGACAGCGGGAGACCGTGATGGGCAGTGATGGAGAGCAGCGAAAGGTGTCAGTCAGCGATGTTAAGTCATGCCTTGAACCGGTGACACTCCTCCAAAGACGTGGCAACGATTTGGGCGTGAAGAGCGAATCATCCCATCGCACACATGGGCGTAGTAGCCGCAATATAAGGCGACAGAGAACACAACACCACTCCCTCCTTTCTCCAGGCGGTCAAGCAAGAATCCATGGGGCCATTTTCTTTGCCCCGGCACTCATCACACCGACGGAAGCCTGCAGAACAGGCTAGATGGGCTGGATGGGAAGTTAATACGGTCCGTTCAGCCTATTAAAACATACGAGGCGGCTATTGAAGGTTCGCTTGAAAAGTGGCGGGCGACTGCTTGCTCACCGCGAAGTCAGCCTCAGCCACTGACCGACGGGCGCTTGCAGTGACGCTTAGTAGTCTGCGCTGAGTGACTGGAACAACTCTACAGAAGGAATATGCCTCCGAGATCGGGAACGCTGGCTAGGAGATCTGTGAGGCTATATCGTGGCTCGTCGCCCTCCCCTTCCTCTCCGAGGTAGAGCCTTAGCAAATGGGGGAGAAGAAACCTGCGCAGGCTCGCTCCCATCATCAGAATACATATCGCAACGACCTGTCCCAGAGAATACTAGAAGCGCATATAGTAGATCGACGGGAACACTCGCACTGGGTCATTTAGGTAGAGGTAGACCGCTAGTAGAGTCACTGCCTGGCCTCCCGAGACATCGCATCGGGACAGCTATGCCTGACTAGACGTGACAAACAGAAGCTTGACTGTGAATCATTGACTTAGTTCCCACCTCCCCCCCCCCAAACCGCCCACCTTTCACCTCCAACAAGGAACAAAAAGAAAGAAACAAAGATAGAAAAACCCCGGACCCCAGCAATGCCTCCAATCCGAACAAACAGACGCAGCGATTCCGGAGAGCCTATCCCGTTTTTGAACCCACAGACTGGCCATAGTCGACAGCGTCTGTGCTTTTCTTTTCATTAATCTCCCACCATGTGAAACGCAGCTTGAGATATGGATAGATGGGGGCCGATCCATCTCGTCCCATGCGGCCGCAGAGTTTGTATCGCCTACTTGGCGTGTCCGGTCCAATTCAGACCCTCCCGTACGTAGTCCACGCCAAATGTAATCTGTCATGCGGTGGCCAAAACAAAGGTGCCGCTTCACCCCATCTCCTACGATGGCTGAGTCGGCATTTTTTTTTTGTCCACCCCTTTTCTGTCTGTTCTTATTGAGCGTATTCTACCAGAGGATCCACTCCGCGCGCTATGATTAGTCGAGAAGCTATAGGACGACCCCATTGATCTACTATACTATAGGGTATAGTAGGCCTCTTATATAGAGATACAGGATTATATAAGTAATTACGAATATAGATAGATTAAGTGCTATTGGCCTGATCCGAACAGTTCTTTACAATAGGAAGCCTGGTCGGCGGCGGGCTGACTCCTGCACTTACTCGGCTGGTGTGCCGCCATGAACGTCGCGAGGAAAAGGCAACAGCAAGAGTGGATGAGCATAGCAAAGCAAGCGGGCGAGGACAAGGAGGCCGACGGAGGTAGCAGTAGTAGCCAGGTAGAGACATAAAAGACGCAGCACTGTGACGGGAGAGATGACAATCCCCGACGGGAGAGATAGGGAAATTGAGTGAACGGTGACCTAACAACGTGTGAAAGCTGTGGTCAAACTGAGCAGCCGGGAAAGGTGTCATCACAAAGGAGAGACAAATAACCCAAGGTCAGTTACGCTGCTGCGGTTATGCGGTAGCCGTAGAGCCAGGCCGTGTGTATCGGTGGCCCGAGAACATTGCGCTCTCCGGTCAATGAAAACCTGCCAACATGATATTGTTCTGAGTTACCGTGGGCCAGGGTTGAGTTTCTCATTGTGGTCTAGACAAAGAAGCGTGAATCGTGTGGTCTATTGACACGCTCAAAGAGCCGCAAATCAAAGTGACCCGCGATTTCGTTCAAAGAGCTTTGGTCCTTTGTTCATGGAAAGGTTATAAGATAGCAAAACGTCTACACAAAGAGCCAGGGTCCCTCATTCACGGATATTTTATAAGAGAGCAAAACGTCTATATATATGTAGCTCAAGAGCCAATAGGAGTGGCTCGGCTTTTTCCTGAGAAAGTGCAGAACGCCGGGACAGCTCAGAAGGATAGGAAGAACGAGAAGGTCAAGTAAAATATCGTCACATCATAGACGCAGGCAGGTACATGTGCCTATCCGGACACCCAACCGCTCTTGCGCCATTTCGCCATGACAAGTGTATGCAACGATGGCGACGTGGTGGCTAGAATTTCCATCCTAAAGTGGAACGAAAAAGGTACTCCTATGAAGAAGAGAGATGAAACCCTAGATAAAGGCCTGTGTTCAGTAGAAGACTTCCTCGGGGGAGCTAAGAGGACAGTACGGTTCAGCCAAACGCCCAAAAGGAAGTACGGCTTCGTAATTGGAAGCAACACAAGATTAGCGGACTTTGCCCTTCAAATACCGCACCTGTCGGGTATGCACTTTGCGCTACGGTTCGACCATACGAAGCAGCTGGTCATCAGAAATCTCGGTGATCCGGAAAGCCTCCAAGTGTCCTATGGAAACGACGACGACAAAAACATCAAACAGGCCACATACGCGGCTGAATACAGTATCTACAGCGCCCGCGGCCCGCCACTGCTCAGAGACCAGCCGGTTACCATCACGATTCCCAAGGTCATCAAGTTCCGGCTCGAAGCTCCGGAGCATGATACATCATCGATCGAGCATGGTCGAAAGGTCACGCATTTTATGCGCGGCCAATCGTCGGAGAATGTCTACAACCCGCTGTATCTTCGAAGCGCGACGCCTACAGTGCCGGCGGTATTTACCTACGGTGGAGCGAGGACACTCGAATCCCAGTTCTGGAGGAAACTGGTAGGAGAAGGAGCCTTTGGCCGGGTATATTTTATGTGGAACGTCGCGACTAGAGAAAAGTTTGCCTATAAAGAACTACACGAGGGCCGGGTCGCTAATGGGGATAGCCTAGAAGCTGAAAAGGCCATCATGTTAAGGATGAGACATGTGAATCTGCATAGACCCGACCAGCGCATCAGTCACTAACAAAAGTCGAGCAGAAGCATATACTAAAAGTGTATGACTCGACAAGGCACAAGATACCTAGGCTGTATTGTGAGTACGCGCCCGAGGGGGACCTCCAGCAGCACATTGCCTGCAAGCACATCAGCACATGGCAGCTCGAGGTGGTCGTCGTGCAGTTGTTGAAGGCGCTGCAGCATATGCACGAGTCGACGACTCCGGTGCTCCACCGCGACATCAAACCCGCCAATGTCCTGATCTTCAAGTGGCAGAAGGACAGAGTACACGTCAAGCTGGGTGATTTCAGCTGCGCTAAGCGGCTGGAGAGGGTGGGCGAAAATCTTGGCAGGGCCGGTACGCCGGGGTACTGGGCGCCCGAGATGCACCATTACCCTCCTGGCTTCGTTTACGGTCCCAAGGTCGATATTTGGTCGCTGGGTGTTTTGCTGGTACAGATGGTCTGCCGAGAGCTACCAGACGGACCCCCATTCCGCACCATTCAGTCGAATTCGAGGTCCTTTACTGACTGGGCGACGAACATTGTCCGCTTTGCTGACGCAAGGAGGACAACCAAAAAGCACGATGCGGTCCTCGAGCTAGTCGTCAAATCGATGTTGATAAATGATCCCGAACAGCGAGGGACCGCGACGGAGTGCTTGGAAAGAGCCCGCTGTCTGTTCACCAGCAGCGCGTTCGAATTTGACCGTGATGACTATGACTTGTAACGCTACCCACGAATAGCGGCATGGCACGACTCGCGTCGCAGGAAGAGGGCGCGGTTGGTGGACGAGGAATGCAAGCCGTGACCGCGATCGCAGGATACGAGCAGTCTCGGCGGCAACGGCGCAGCATCATTGGGAGAGAAGGCCCCTCGAGGGATCTGCGTCGGAGAAGCACGAGAAGAATGGGAAGCGTAGGGGGCGGGGGGAGAAGATGAAGTTAAATGCTATCCTTGCTAGTGTCGTTGTTACTTACTGCTGTTGTGACTAATATTACAAAGTACTATTTATTATTACTACGACTAGCTGCTAGTAGTACTAGTAGTACCTAAAAGAAACCTATGCTAATAAGCCTTTTTTTATTCTTATTCTTCTTTTTATCTTAATTCTTCTTTTTATCTTTATTTTTCTTTCTATCTTTATTCCTCTTTTTATCTTTATTCCTCTTTTTATCTATATTCCCCTTTTTATCTTTATTTCTTTTCTTCCTCCTTTTCTTCTACTCTATTTCTCTTTTATCTTAATCTATTCTTTAAATCTTATTTCCGGCTAGAGACGGTCATTATTAGGATAGATTAAAATATATCTAGGCCATCCCTTTGTCTATTGTATAGAGCTCTACGAAAAAAATCTATTTGTTTCGCGTACAGTGCTAGGAATGTATAACTCACACAGTGTCCACCATGCTCTTCACCAGAAGTGGGTCCGTCCTATTACATACCAACATACAGCCTCCTTCTCGCACACTTTTCATTCGCAACAAGGCAAAAATAAGAAAAGAAAGAAAACACAATCAATCAGAGACTTAAGGGGGGGGGGGAGGCGACGCAACTTATTGTCCCTTTGACCACCTTTCATTCTTACTTGTTTGTTGTCCTCGTACCCACTGCCGCCTGCTGGTCTGCCCTCGCCGCACTAGCGCTGCCGCAGTGCCACATACAGTGCAGTAAGTACCTATGCGTACCTAGAGTAGGTACCAAGGTACACAGTATCACGCCGCGGGTACCTCTCTATGCCATTCTTTACCATTTTCACGATCGACACGTTTTCTTTGTTCTCAAGCGCGTGAGCTTCACTTTAAGTTCTCTTATACACATCTCATTCATGTAACGCACAATGCCCCAAAGGGGGCTCTAGACGGGCAAGCCGGCTGGCAGGCGTTTACATTTGCCGGTGCTCCTTTGACATCAATTAGCAGACCCGTCGTCGACTACGCGTGCTTACAGACTTTGCCCCCAATTTCCATCTCCTCTAGAATTCAAAAAGTCTACTTGTGGCCTATTCGCTTCCCTCCTTTTATGTATATATATCTTCATTTTTACCCTTCCCTTCTTCTTTTGCCCTCCGACCTTATCGACACTGCCAACTTGTTGTCAAATAGACAAGAAGAAACATGGACTCACCAGTTGTCGACTCGCCCACACCATCTGAACTCGTCCGAGAATACTTTGACTATACACCACGGACGCTTAGCTGGGAGACGAAGGAACTGCTCGACAATGTGAGCTACTGGTCGACAAGGGGTGGTGACTCGTATAGTCCTTACCTCAAGCCCGTCGCTCAGCTCCCCGCCTCCGATCGCAAAGCACTATTCTTGGAAGCTAGGTACTGTTACGTGTCTGCTCTTATGGCCATTAGTACTATGTATTATGCATGGTGGCCATTCGTGCTTTATCTTTCTCTCCCCTCTTATCGATCCCTCTAAGCATCCTATGCTAACCTACAAACCAAAGGACTTCCGTGGTGCAGCATTTGGTTCCACCTTTGCCCGTCGATACTCTGTCAAACAAGCTGAATGCCCTACCCAAGAATCAAGATGGCACCTGCCGCCTGTCTGCCCTGCTGGACCCTGAATCTCGAGACGAAAGACCAGAGTGGGAGTCAGTGCTGCCGTCCCCCGTATCACCAATTCAGGGCATAGACAATGAGAAGTTTGAGAGATTTTGCCACGATCAGCTCATCGAGACTGGTTGCCGGCCCATACTGTCGTGGGAGGCCATAGAGTACATGCCTGATTACAGCAATACTATATGCCACGTTAAGAGCTTCGTCAATGATCGTCTGTTGGCTCCGGGCTGCTGCAAGCTCCTGCCTCTATTTTCCCGACAGATGGAGGACTGGGCCCATTTTCGACACCAATGGCAATGGGAAAACCGCTTTCCGGCGGATCGAGACGTCAGTTTTGAGCAAAGTCTGTCATGGGAGAAGAAGAAGGCCGAATATTACCAAGACTATCCGCGATATGACGAGGACTATCTCCACTGGCAAGAGCATGGCCGGCTAGACGGACCTATGCGGGGTGCGTGTGACTTCCCCGGCTATGTCTGGCAAGTCCGAAAGATGCTTAACAAGTATGACTTTAGGCACCGGTTCCAGCTTGCAGAGGATCCGCGCCAACAGGATGCTAGAAACACATGGATCGAGTATCTCTGTTACACCTACGCCAAGTACGACGCTGCAGCCGGATTTCACAACCTCGACGATGATAAAGTTCGGTACGATGAAGCATGGTCGAAACTTCGTCGCCAGGTCTGGCTTAAACCGTCCGAATGGAACGCCATGTACAGCGAGCCGCCCTCCAAGGACTGTCCTCTAGAGCAGCAGCTTCAAAACGCCAGGGAGGCCGCATGCTTTCTCAGTAACCAAGTTCGTGATTTCCTCGCGCAGGCGGAGCCTTATCATGAGGAAGAAGGTGATAGGTGGCGATTTCGCATCAGAGCCGAATGGATCCGTCGAGTAATCGCCGATCTTGACCGTGAGTCTGTCGCCAACCGCAAGGCTGCTCGCAAGGCCGCTCGCAAGGCTGCTGCTGCCGAGGCAGCGGCGGAAACGACATTGGCTGCCCAGCGGGCACCCGCTCCATCCGAGTGAAAGGACGCGAGGGAAATGCAAGGGGCGAGGAAAGGGAGACTAAGCGCTCTGTCCTCGCCGCTGGCCCTCGCAAGGGCCGCGACAAGGGCCGCGACAAACAAGCCGTTACCGGGCTAGACATGGCAGCGGTGGGGATCTCGGCGAGCGGCATCAAGTCTGACGAAGCAGCAGGCAACCAGAGAAAATTGAGGCGATGCGAGAGGCTGGAAGACGCCCGTAAGAAGGCACTAGAGAAGAAGTGACTGCGTGAGACAATCTAGTTTCATTCCTTGATTTATTTCCAGTGTTGATCCCTTCATATCTTTTTTCGAGTCTTTTGTAAGAAATCATGTCGTTGATACTTGGATAAAAGAGTTTGGCAATACATGTGCTGAGTTGAAAACCTGTGAAAAGTTCTCTCTTGTTTCTTTTTTCTTCCCACCTATACGTCCCTTTCTATTTTTCTTTATAACCTCCACCATACCCTGGAAATCGAGCAAAGTCTGACACTGGTCCGACCTCGAAGTCATGCAAGCCAGAACAACACCTGGTAAAGGAGGCGCAACAGGCCGTACGGTTAAGTGCGTAATCCGTCTACCTGGCGTGGGCTAACGCTTTTTGATGCAGCTATCAACGTCGCATACATCAGGACCAGGGCCTAAGCCTGAGTTATACTAGTACGCCGTAGGATTATTGTCGCCGCGCTGCAGGTGTTGCTCGAGGATCAGTCGGCCGCAAGGGCGGGTAAAGATTGGTCGTGACGCGAAGATGCTCGTACTCGGCTTGAAGACGAGGCACACTAATCGGTTGATTCAAAGTCAACCTTGCAAGGAAACTCTTTCGCTCTAGGTAGTCCAGGGCCAGAGAAGGGAGAAACAAAAATAAAGTTTTCAAAATAGCATATAGTATAGCGTATCTATTACCAGCTTGGCCTCTTCCCCGGCAGGCGATAGCCGTGGTGCCCGGTAGGGCTGACAGATACGCGAGGTGCACTAAGCCCGAAGAAGGATAAGGAACCAAAAAAATGTATCAGAGTGCCGGGTACCAAGTTGTCGATATCAGGACTCGAGTTATTACCATTTTTCCTATCTCCTGGGAAGAGTTTTTCTTGTTTTTTTCATACTTTATGCGACAGATCACTACTTTTTACTTTGAGCGTCGCGAATGGGCAAAACGTGGATACGTGGATGACGATCCGAGATGGGTGGTAATTTGTCGTCTTTGGGCTATCATGAAACTATAGGGTACGGTACCGACAAGGATGTAGACTCAAGTAACACCGGGGTAATTATAGTACACTATTCTTTAGAAAGAAGCGGCGAAGTTTTGACACGTGAGATTCGTCAAACCTTCTTTCCTGACACTATGATAGGATCTGCGATGGACAATAAGTGAATTACGTAGTATTCACTTCACGGTCCGGGCTTAGCGGCCGTTTGACTCGTTGTCATGTCCCGATCATCCCGTGCCACTGCTCTTGTATCGACATGTTGCAAGATGTTGACGAACCATGTTGCGGATTATTTTCTTTGAGGGCCAAGTTGTTTCTATTCACCGCCTGCCTAGTAGCTGGTGGCAACTGCAGCCAAGCATAATGACACAAGTACTCAATGTTCGCACACTCACAGGTAACGGCTATTATTACCCAGCTGAAAAGTGTTACTATCATCTTCCCCCGACAGATGCTGCAACGAGTGGGAAGCCGTCTAAATTCTATCATATCAAAGTAAATTTTCGACCTCGACAACCAGCCCTACCTTTTGACGCTACCTCGTACCGCAGTACGAGCACGCACCACCAGCAGTGTAATAAGTCATGATAAGGAAATGCACACATATACAATACTGCTTGGTAGAATATTCTTCCGCAACTCCAGGGCGAGGGCCAAAGGCATCAGTTCGACCGGTCGGTGTCGCCGTCAGCGGCCATCACTCAAATCGGTGACGGGTTGCATTATTCATATGATAATACAATGATCTGACCCTATGTCTAGAGAATCTCTTAAAATTACTGACACTTATTCCTCTCGCATTTTAAAACCTTGTCTCACGTATAGACAAGCCCCGGCTCATCACAGATTAGAAAGCTCGCCAGCACCAAGACCTAGCCAAGGCGCGCCCCGGACCGTGGCTATTTCTTGATTTGGGACTGAAATTCAGGGCTTATTATAGGTTGCGGCCTCGGAATGCCCTGAGTAATGGGGCCTGGGATCTGTGGCAGCCGCACAGCACGGGTTATACCGTGCACTGCCCGATGGCATGCTCCATGACGACATCGTTCGCGCCGTCGACGAATCCGCTGACTCTGCGGCATAATAGAGCACGACTATACTCTCTGAAAAGGCGCTTTCGAAGCTCAGAACCCGAACGGTATCGCGCGCATTGCCGGCGGCAAGCAACTCGGTCTAGATGACCTCCGTTGTGCTGCAGAGCGAAGAGACTACTAATCGGCAAGACATACGTTTCCGTTCTTCTCCCAGGTAGGTAGTGCATCCGGTCATCCCGGTTTCTTTTTTTCCGCGGTCTGTCCTTGGATGTTCTGTATCCTACTGGCTTTTGAACTTCCGCACGCTCATGACATGAATCCAGGCGACGTCCGAGCCCAGTCTGGCCTGCCTAGTTGTTCTTCTCTTTGCTGCCTTTTCCTCGCCAGACGAGGCGCCAGTTCCCGCTTACATACAATGCTGTACTGACAATACATCTCTTGAACCACTTGGTCTGGATCTAACATGGATAGCGTACAAAACAAGGTACCCTTTATATGCTACATTTTTTCCTACAGGCCCTGGCCCCCCCTTTCAATTAGATTTTTAAAGTGACGGGTCAAATTATCCAATACCTCGAATAATGACGACAAAAGATCAACAACTAGTCGGCGGCAAATATGCTTCTGTTTTCGCGTCATGCAGTCCTGCTCACGTCTCGGCCCTCCTTCTATCCCTCCACCGCGCCCGCGCGACCCTCAGCAGCACCCATGCAATCAATCTGTAGACCACCACGCACGCCAGAAGGCAGTACGCATTGAGGTTCGCATCCACGTTGAACTTGTACAGGTCAAGCACCTGCTCGCCCGACGTGACGGGGCACGAGCCGTCGGGCAGCATCTGTGCGTCGGTGCAGTAGAACTTGACGCCGCGCATCGCGTAGGGCGCCATGGCACGGGTCGCGTAGCGGATCGGCGAGAGGTAATTGAGCGCGACAAAGGCCTTGGGCATGTTGATCGAGAGCACGCCAGCCATGCTGGTGGCCACGGAGAGAAAGACGCCCATGATGTTGACGGCGAACCCGGTATGCCCAAACAGCGTGTTGAACATGATGCCGAGGCTCTCGCCACACGACACGACGCCGAAGCACGCGAAGAACGAAGCAAAGAAGAGCGAGGGCGTCATCGGATTGCGCACGGCAAATGTGCTGAATACACCATAGACGAGGCAGCTGAGCACTTCAAACGGCAGCTCGAGGATAGAGTACGAAAGCAGGAACGCATCGACCGAGTAGACGCCGTCGTCGTGCTCGCGGTAAAAGACGTCACGCTCGGCGGGATACACGGCAACATTTTGCAGCATGCCGACAAAGTAGAAAGCGCCAGACTCTTGAATGTAGCCCATGCGGTTCTGAACAGAGTAATAATCGTGGCCAAAGGGTGCAAAGAAGAGCGTAAAGACACCGGCGAGGCCGGCGACCTGCATAGTGCGTGCGAGGATGAGCTCCGGTTGGCGTCGCGTGTTGATGACGGCGCGGCGGAGGAGAAGCGGGACGGCCAGAACTAGCGGAGTGCGCTTGCGGACGAGCGCGCCCAGCTCGGCGGGTGTTGAGAGGCTGGCGCGGTTCAAGGACCGGCGTGGTTTTTGATTGTTGGAGATAGGCTGGCGATTGACGCTATCGACACCGGCACAATCGGAAGTGATTGCGTCTGGGCTGTTCTCGCCTTTCTCGCATGTGCCAGCGGCATCTATGTTGACCTCATTGGACGTATCGTTCACATCCTCGTGAATAGACGGCATCAGATATTGCTGGTCAGAGAATGTCGTCGGCTCGCATGCGGACTTCCAGCCGTTGATGAGTTTCGTCACGCGTTCGCGGCTCTTGACCTCCATGTCCTCCCTCTGCAAGTCAACAGTAATCATGTCGAGCGCAAAGTCGGCGGGGTTCGTGTTCTTGGGACAGCTATGCCCAAACTTCTCAAAGTAAGCAAGCATCTCTGCGCCTGGACCGGCGTAAACGGGGTGGCCGCCCCGTGAAAGTAGAAGTACGTTGCCGAAATGCCTGAACAGATCGGAACGAGCTTGATGAATCGTGAGGATGAGCGTGCGTCCCTCATTCGCCAAGCCTTGCAGCACTTCCATTATTGAGCTGGCCGTAAAGGCGTCCAAGCCAGAGGTTGGTTCATCGAGAAGCAGGACACGGGGATCTGTAAGAACCTGCACCGCAATGCTGACTCGCCTCTTCTCGCCGCCCGAGACGCCCTTGATCATATCGTTTCCGATGAGATTGTTGGCACAGTCCTTGAGACCCATCTTGAGCAAGACGTCCTCAGCACGTCTGTATTTTTCTTCTGTGCTCATGAACGAGGGTAGACGCAGGCCAGCAGCAAAGCGCAGCGTCTCGCGAACAGTGAGGGAGGGCAGCAGCGCGTCATCGTCTTGACAGACGTAGGAACAGACAGAGCGGATGACTGAATTCGAGGGAACCGCTTCGTTAAAGGTCAGCTTGCCCAAGGGCCGATACTTGGTACCGGCCGAGTTCTTGAGTCTCAAGGCCATGGCATTTAGAAGCGACGTCTTGCCGCTGCCTGATGGGCCCATGATGACGTTGAGCGTACCAGCCCGAAACGTGGTGGTGACGGGATTGACAATCAGACGCTGTGGCAGCTTCTTGCCTGCAGGGCTCCTTTTTTCCAGTGCCAAAGAGAACTTGTCGAGTCCTAGATCAATAGCCCTTACCTCTGTAATGGAGCGAGCTGACATCTTTTCCTTGCCTGCAGACAAGTCTGTTTCAGATGTCCGAGCACGGGCAATTGTCATTTCCACCTTGACAAAGGTGAGCCCCAGAGCCGAAGAAACTAGGAATAAGACAACAAAAGCCACAAGCGCCACGATGGGGCGTGTGATCCAGTTTGTTGGCAGACCGAGAGATCTCATGATATACCTTCCAGTATACTGCTCACATGCTGGATTGTCCCTGCCACCGGGCAGCGGGCAGTCATAGAAGCTGCGCTGAAACTCGTTTGCGCAGTACGATCCAAATACGTAGAACTAAAACTCTGTCAATGTACTGACGTTGAAAGTAATGAAGGCGTGACGCACATTGTAAGCAACCCACTTGAACCATCGGACGTATATCGGAATGCTGTTGGCCTGTATGAACATGCCGCAGGCGATGCTCTGGATTGTGTAGACCAGATTGGCAATCAGACTGGCACCCGGGAAATGGCGTACCGCAGTCACGCAAAGCAAGGCGCAACTAACGGACACATACTGGTTGAGCAGAGAAATGGCGAAGAAGGTAAAGAACTTGGCGGCATCACGGTCGAAGCCTGCCATGAAGTACATCAGCACAGAGAAGATGAAGGGCACGGGGACATCCTCGGTAGGCATTCGCGCGAGACGACGAGAGAGTATGAATGGAAGTGGATCGACACAATTTTCCGAGTTTTCGCGATCAAAAGTTGGCATGTCAATAGTGAGGCGGTACACCTCGAAAATGAGGATCAAGTAGCCTTGAAGACCGGAGGCTATGTATAGTCCGCCCTGGCGAGACCTGATGCCTGCCTGGTCACGGCCGATGTTCCAAAACATGTAGCCACAGATGACTCCCAGAAGCGCAGCCTCTAGAATAGCGGCAGCCATGCCCATCGGATCTCGATATGTTACTTTGAGAGTTCGAGAGGTCAGAACACGCAATTGGCGTCCGAAGCCGGCCCTGTCATTGTGGCCCCGCGGCCGAAAGTGGTGGCAAGCTGGAGGAGGGGCGACGGCAGCAGCGCTTAATGGTAGAAATAATTTTTCACTCTCCAACATCCAGCTGCGCTTCAGGGTCTCAACTCGCAAACTGCTGACGCTTTCCAGCTCTGGTGTTCTGTTGTCGACGGCGGCCATGTCAATGACAAACTCTGCCGGGTTGACAAAAGGCGGCAGCGGGAATCCTCGATCGTCGAACCAGGGGATGCATTTAGACGCGTCGCCCGAGTAGACCGAGCAGCCTCTGGCGAGGAGGATGACGTTGTCGAAGAGATTCCAAATCTCGGAGCGAGGCTGGTGAATCGTTGTGATGATTGTGCGGCCTTTTTTTGCGAGAGCCTTGAGAGTGCGCACAAGCTGATAGGCGCTGGTGGCATCAAGTCCTGTCGTCGGCTCATCGAGAAAGAGGATAGACGGGTTGGCAAGAAGCTGGACGCCGATGCTGACGCGACGCTTCTCACCCCCGGAGCATCCACGATGCTGTGAGTTGCCAATTCTGGTATTGGCACATTCCTTCAGGCCCAGCTCCAGAATGACTTCTTCGACAATGCGCCACCGGACCTCGCGCCTAGTTGAGGACGGCAGACGTAGGTCGGCTGCGTATCTCAGCGTCTCTCGAACGGTCAGCGTGGGTAGTAGAATGTCCTGCTGCATGACATAGGCATGCCGCACATTGCGAACACCGAGCTGGCCATTAAAGGCGACGGTGCCTCGCTGCTCCAATCTCGAGCTGACGATACGTTCAGCCATGGTATTGAGAAGTGTCGTCTTGCCTGAGCCACTACCGCCGATGATGGCAGTAAGAGTCGCCGGTGCAATATCCGCGTTGAACGAGTGGAGTAATGTCTTCATCTCAGGAGCAGTGCTAAATTTGGACTTGACCAGCTGAGAGTATGTCGACGGAGCGAGCCATGAGGGGGCCGTGTTGACGGAGACATTGAGGTTCCGGATCTGCACCCGTGTGGCGGCGACATCGTCCAGTGAGAGCTGTCCAGCGCCGGAGAGGGAGAATCGTCGAGTGTCGTCGTCCTTACTTGGCGCGCCGCCAGTGTGCTCGAAAGTGACGATGGAGCTGGCACGAGTGGTTCTGCCATTGTGAGCCGTTGGGTCTGTGGGAGCTGCAGACGGTTGCGTCTTTGAGCCGTTCCGTTCCGTCATGACGGCGACATAGGCTGTCCCGGTATACCACACGAGCCAGTGATGATATATGCAGCCTGCCAGTGAATATCGGAGTCTTAGCACTGGCTCTTATACTCTACCCCTTGTTGGAAGAGCCTTCCGAGAAACAGGCCACGAGAAGAGTCGTGGCGCTCCGACGGGCAAACACTGAGCGGTGCTTTGGTTGCGGTGCTGCGCTCATAGTCGTGACGCAAAGCCGTCCTCCGTTACCCTCAAACGACGGCCGAGCGACACCATGGGGAAGCAATCTAGAGAATATGTAGCGTACATGATGAAAAGAGCAATGGGGCTGACGAGGAGCCTGAGCTTGGCGAAGAGCCTTTTTTTCGAACATGGACGGAGGCTCCTCTTCCGGGCCCCGCTGGAGGAGGGTAGAGCGGGTTCGTGGTAGGAGATTTGCCAGCTGGTGACGCCGTCACTACGGCCCATTACCTAATGCCTCGAGAGGCCGGATACCTGGTCGCGTGCATCACTACATGACGCTACACTCGGTCAATTGTGAGTAATGAAGGCCATAGCAGTGATCAATATAGACTACGAGAACTTGATCCGAGGCATGCTTTTTTTGACGGCATGGGTGCATTCACAGGTAACACCCAACGTCGGGTTTGCCTGGTGATGGTGATGTACTGTACCGTCCGTACAAGATGGGTAGGTACTGTACCTATTGTACTGTATGTAAAGTACTGTACTGTATGTAAAGTACTGTACTGTACATCAGTAGCGTCCTGCGTGGCGCAACCCTCATTACTACTGGAGGGGGCTTAATCATCACTAAAAGCCAGCGCTAATAAACCCGGCCGTCATTGTTTGTATCCAGACAATAGACAGAAGAACAATGCATTCATCGCCAGCCGAAATCTGATCAAACCTCCGACCCGACCCCTTTTTCAATCTCGCGCAGAATGTCCAGCACGGAAGGCCTGCGAACCGAGGCCAGCAGGCGGGGGCCGTCGGCCTTTCAAAATATCCCTTTCCAATATCACAAGCCACTATGCTCGGCCATGGCCGTATCGAGAAGGTACTATATCAAAGCCCATGTTCGGCGGCGCATCTATGCCACACACTCGAAAGGAGAGAAAAAAAAAAAAAAAAAGTACCTTGCCCTAGTCTATACATCTATATTATAACCATGTGCAATATATCGTAGGATTCGGTGGGGCTTGTCGCGTGAGCCATTCTCGCGGGACGTACGCGTATCGACAGCCTGATTTGGATGCCGAGGGAACAGGACATGATGAATTCCCAGGAGCTGCGGTTCGATACACAACACGCCAGGCTGTCGCTCATCCCTACAGTTCATATATTGTCTACCGCATCATTGCCTTCCTGGCTATCCAATGATCCAGCTCGGAGAGGGCCAGACTCGATGCTGACCATGTATTCTTACGAGTTCAGGTTACCACAGAGACCCAACGACAAGCATAAATCAACTTGTGCTTTTCATATCTCCATGATACCCAATACCCAATACTGCTAAACTACCGCGCAAGCCCATCCCTCACTTCCGTCTCCTCTCCGTGATCGGCTCTCCGCGTGGCTCCTCCGTCACCAGCCCATCCCGCCCCGCGCCTTGCTCAAAGATCTTGACGCCGCGCAGCCACGTCTCGCGCACGCGACCGACAAACTCGTGGCCCTCCCACGGCGAGCACCGGTTCTTCCACCGCATGTCGCCCTGCGTAAACGTCCAAGCCTCGCCGTCGTCAAACACGCACACGTCGGCGTCCATGCCCGCCCGCAGCGCGCCCTTGCGGTGCGCCAGCCCGACCTGCTCCGCCGTCGCCTCGCAGCAGAGCCGCACCATCTCCGCCAGGCTGGGCGCCGGGGACCCCGCGTCGCGCCGCGCCTTGGCCGAGGAGTGGAAGATCGGCAGGCCTAGCCCGACGGAGGAGATGCCGCCCCACGCTGCGAAGAAGTCGCCCGTCTTCTTTTTAGTCTTCCCGTCTGCTGCCGGAGCCTCCTGGGAGGGCTTGCTGGCCTTCTGTAGATGGGTCGGTAGGAGCTTGAGCTCGGGCGTGCACGGCGAGTGGTCCGACACCACCGTCGTGATGCACGAGTCTGGTGCGACCAGCTCCGCCCACAAGTCGTCGCGGTTGGCGCCCTCCCTGATGGGCGGGCAGCATTTGTGCCGTGTGTCGCCCTTGGAGATCTCCTCCGACGACAGCCCGAGGTAGTGGAAGCACGTCTCCGCGGTGATATGGATGCCCCGTGCGCGTGCGGCCTTGAGGATGGGGATGACCTGCGCTGCTGAGAGATGGACGATGTGAAGATGCAGGAGCGGCGCGATATGCGCGAGCGACATGATCTCCTCGACGGCACGCGTCTCGTACGACGGCGGCCGTGCGTCGAGAAAAGACTGGTACGTTGTAGCGTCGACTTCGCTTTTCGTGGTGCCGGCCGCCGCCGCCACCGCTTCGGGGGGCTCCATTTCGGCGTGAAACATGAGCGTCGTGGGCGTGTCCTTCAGTGTCTCCATCGCCAGCGCGATATCCTTGCCCGTGACATGCGGAAACTCATCAACCTACATGAATTCCACAATCAGCCGCCCAAATCACAACACAGCCGCCTCGTAAGACATTACCCCAGACTTGATCAAGAAGCCCTTGAAGCCGCGCACGCCGGCCTCCACCAGGGGGCCCAGCTCGGGCGCGTTACCCGGCACCACGCCGCCGTAGAAGCCGACGTCGACCCAGCACTGGCCCCTGGCCGCCGCGAGCTTCTCCTCGAGCCCGCGCAGCGTCGTCGTCGGCGGTATCGCGTTCAGCGGCATGTCCACGACGGTGGTGACCCCGCCGCTCGCCGCCGCCCGCGTGCCCGTCCAGAACCCTTCCCACTCCGTGCGCCCGGGCTCGTTGAGGTGCACGTGCGCGTCCACGAGGCCCGGGAGGAGCACCCGCGGCGAGTGGTCGATGTACGTGGTGGCGGCGCCGGCGGGGAAGTCGCCGCGCGGGAGGACCGCCGGCGCGACGGAGACGATCTTGCCGGTCGCGGGCGATATGACGATGGTGGCGGGAGACTCGACGAGCGAGCCGTTCGGGCCGGGAATCACGGCCCGGGAGGAGACGAGCACGGTCAGAGGTTCTGACATCGTTTTCGGCGCAGAAGGGGGGGCGGGGAATGGGAATGTGGTGGCGGGGTAGGCCGAGTATCTACGAAGACTGATCGAAATGTGCGGCGAGGAAGAAGATGAATGATCTGGTATGCATGGAAGCTGAGGGAAAAGACCGTATATCTATTAATTAGAGCAAAAAATAGAATAGATGGACAATGGCCGAACTCCACGGATGGTAGAGAATGGGAATCTCCATGTTTATGTATGCGAAAGCTAAAAGTGGTGCCCGTCGGCCGGCGCCGGGCTGGAGGCGTTGGCCGTACAGTACGAGCACTGTGCAGTGACTGGACCCCGACGAAGACCCGTAATGGTGAACAGTCTTCTCATCTCTTGTCCAGCAATCTTCGAAGCACCAAAACGTACGAGCGAGCAATGCTCTTCGACTGGATCCTAGCATATGTGCGCAGAATATTGAAGAATCAGTCTATTGCTGATAGACAGAGCAACGTCCTCACCATATACAGAGGAACCACCGGCAGACAACCAACACACCTCCAGCCACAGATAATTTTGTTTTTTTTTTGTTCCTGAATAAAGTTACATGAGCGAAGCTTTCTGAATCTAAAAATCAGAATCCCAACCCCTCAGCGCCTTACATCTATGTGCTATAATACTTTTTGCCTCTCATGTGAGTATCTAACCTTTCTATGACAGCTGCCTCGTACACTCAGTTCAACGCCTCTTTCCCCCCCGGTTCGGGCCTTTTACAGGAAGGTACTATATCATACAACTACTATTTGTACAATTAGCGTAGAGTCGGAGATGGACGATCGCGGAGGGGTCTTCTTCCTCGCTGAATTTGACGGCTCTATTTCTTGCGCTTCACCGTCTTCTCCGCCATCTCAATGAGGCCGTCTTTGGCCTCGCTTTCGGGAAACTGCGCAATAGCCGCAACGGCCTTTTCAGCGTAGTCGTGTGCGAGAGCACGGGTCTGCTCGATGCCATCGCTCTGCAACACAAGCTCTCGAGCCTGTGTTCGAGTTAGTAATATAGAACGGAACGACAAACCTCGTTCAACACTCACACGCTGCACGTCACCCTCTTGCTCAAACTTGCGTCCGACGAGCGCACCCAGTTCCGGTTTTTCCTTCCATGCAAAGAGTAGTGGCGCCGTAGCCAGGCCGAGCTCAAGGTCCGCCCCGGCGGGCTTGCCAAGATCCTTATTGGAACGCGTGTAATCTAGCATGTCGTCAACGAGTTGGAAAGCCAGGCCGAGATTACGGCCGTATGAATACGCAGCATCGACGGTCTGGGCGTCACTGTTTCCAAGTAGAGCCGCCGCACGACATGACTTGGAAATCAGACTCGCAGTCTTGAGGTATGTCTTTTGGAGATAGTAGCTGAGGGTTTCCTCGGACCACTTGGGGTTTCGCTCGTCTCTTTCTGTGTTCTTTAATTGCATGAATTCACCCTCCACCAAGTTGGCAATCACCGTCGCCAGCAGCTCGACGACTTCGGCGTTGCGCAGTCGGGCTAAGGCGACAGAGGCTCTGCCGAGCAAAAAGTCTCCGGCCAGAACGGCCATCTTGTTGCCGAACTCGAGGTTCGCGGAGGGAGATCCGCGCCGCGCTTCGGAATGATCGATGACGTCGTCATGTAGTAGTGAGGCAGTGTGGATGAGCTCGGCAATCTCTGCCAGCCGTCTTTGACTCGGCAGGATATCCAGACCAGAGCCGGCCATGTCGGCCTCGGGTGCGGTGAGAGGAAGAGCGGCGGGATTCAGGTCGGAGAGAATCTGAACAGGCGATATGGATGTGTTGATACCGTGCTCGGTCTGCGGAACATCGGCCAGCGAGTTTTTGGGGCACAGGTGCGTCGCCCTGCTCATGAGCAGAACAATCAGAGGCCGGATGTGTTTGCCTTCGGCCTGAGTGTAGTATTTCGCGACGCGGTCGAGAGATGGGTGACCTGACCCTAATAACTTGCGAATATTCCCGGTGAGGAACTGCATCTCTTTTGCTACCGTGCGCAGAGGATCTATGGCCATGGTGTCTTTGCCAGCCCTCTTGACCACGTTGCCGACAACGTTGGAGGCCACCTGGACAGCGGCGGCCCAGGCCGAGTCTCTTCTCGAGGACGAATGTAGACCGGCTTGGTGTACTCTGATCGAGCCAAGTGGCATTCGGCAGAGGACACATGATGATGTCACGGTCCTCCGGGTCATGGCGTGGCCGAGCACGGCGGAGGATCCTTGCCGCAAGCTCATGGCCAGAGAGATTGCCGTCGGAGGCTCTGACGAGAAGTTGTGGGCGAAGGAGGGGATAGAAGGGTCGCGGAATCCGGGCCTCCAGTTGCGCGAGTGAGCTGGGGAGGAGCTCAAGCAATTGAGTGCTGTAATCAGATTCTCGACGGGGCAAGGATATGTGGAATGATCGAGGCAAAGTAAAGCTGCCAAACTTTTTGCAGCCACTTGATGCGCCGCGACAACGGGTCAGCCCGGAGCCACTAAAGGTTGCTGCTCCTGGAGTTCCTATTGGCTGAGCCACCTGTTTTGTGGCGCCGAACTGACCGGGGCGGCAAGACAGTGCGCTGCAGGCCAAAATTTCAGCACATGCAGAGCGCTGTGCCACAGGCACCTATGTACCTTGTGCTAGTAGGTACTACTGTAGGTACAGTACCTCTCACCTAATATTGGCTGGCGGTCTCGTTGAGGTAATCTTCAATTCCGAAAACTTATTGTCGTCTTGAGTGAGGGCCTACAATTATTCTGACTGCCGTGCCAAGTCAGTCGCCGCCACTCATCTTCCCCGTTGAAGCTATTCACGCCTACTACGCGCAATTACTCGGTCCCTGACACCTCTTCGCCAACCTACCCGCGGCATCCCCGTCGCCGGCGACCGGGCGTGCAAAATGGTGCTGTTGACTATGACAGAACCCATCGTCAGCTGCCTGGCAGACATCCCACACACAGCAGCAGCATGCGACGGACCAGACGAGCCAACGCTCTCGAACCCCGTCATTGGCAAGCCGATATCACATAAGCAAATCTTGCAACTAGCGAAGCGACAAAAGACGCCGAGACTGGAGGAGCTGCTGCGCGGATCGCGGGTTTACATAGCGCCACCGGCTCCTAAGCCCGCCAAGGTATTACACGATATTGCGATTGCCCTTCACGCCACAGTACTAAAACACGAGTGC
Source organism: Niveomyces coronatus (assembly GCA_018831755.1). Classification (NCBI taxonomy): domain Eukaryota; kingdom Fungi; phylum Ascomycota; class Sordariomycetes; order Hypocreales; family Cordycipitaceae; genus Niveomyces; species Niveomyces coronatus. The sequence continues at coordinate 38,799 of JAFEME010000116.1, read as the reverse complement.
AGTCTCCCGAATACGTCGCTCTCATGGCCAAGCTCCGTCGTGAAGAGGACGCGCGCGCATACGAGCGAATGGTCAGCCCACCCGCTGCGCTCGAAACCTTCCACGACCGCTTCCCCAACTCCGCACAGCGCTTCGCCGCGGTCAACCGGCCGACAAAAGACTCCGATCTCGGTGACGACGACATCACATACACCGAGGTGCACCGGCAAGTCATGCTGCTCATCAACTTCCTCGTCAGCATCGCAGGCGTGGCGGCAACGCTATGGATCGTAGGCCGCTGGTGGAGCCTGCCCGCGCGCCTGTTCCTCACCATGGGCGGCAGCATAGTCGTGGCCATTGCGGAAGTCGCCGTGTACAGCGCATACATCTGGCGCATGGGCGAGACAAAGCGGAAAGAGCAAGACAAGCCGGAGAAGAAAGAGATTATGCAGTCTTGGGTTGTTGGTCGTGAGGAAACGCACAAGGAAGAGGGGGACGGGGCCGTGCTACTGAAGGAAAAGGACAATGCCGCAGCCGGGCTAAAAAGAAGAATCGCAACGATGAAAGCCAGCGAGATATCGGATACCTGAGTAAGAAGCATGTAGATTTCATGAAATTCTCAAAGTCCCAATCTTTCACCTGTGGTTTGGAGCAGCACGTGTAACGGCAGTCTCAGTCTTGCGAATATAGAACGACGGGCATAGTCGCTGAATGTGTACGTTACTATACAAGTAGCTATAACTACTATATAGTAGATGCCAAAGTGGTACGCGCCTTTTCGCATGTGACTTCGCGTTTATCGCGACGCGGACGCGTTCCTATTTGACGAGTGGGGCAACCCTGGCAAGGGCAACATGAAACCGACTCTCGACGGTGCGACTCTGCATCACATTATATTCTTAAAAGTTTCTCACAGCAAATCGTTCTATGTTTTATTTCGTCTGAAAGTCGGGCGTGCAAAGAATTGTCAATTCTACTAGTGCCCGAGGTGCTGCCTCGCGCTCAACCTCGAATCTGCATCATCACCCACGCGACTCTATCAAGCTACAAACGGCTTTCCAAGCCATCCATAAACGTTCACAAATAATCATGATTAGCTCGTCTCCCGAATACGCAATGTTCGTCTCTTTCCTGAAGCATATTACCAAAACCGTTTTCGGCACATTTTACTGACTGTGATACGCACAGAACCAAACCAGGTCTGTGCCCGCTTTCGCGGAAAAGGGATAAGCCTATTCGCACATACGGCAGGCAGTCAACGGCGACGCCGGAGCCACGATCAGAGCCGCCGGCAAAGAGGACGAGGACTGTTTATAACGTCCACGAAGACAAAAATGTTAAACCTATCGGGTTCGGCATCGCCATAGACGCCCCTCCGGTCGTACCAGGCCTGAGGCGCGGTCACAAAGCAACCAGCCAAGCCCATGAGAATGACCCCTGCGCCAAGTCAGAACCCAACGTGCCCGCGAAGAGATCGATACTGAGCTACTTTCGCCCCGTCATCACGCACCTGACGCCAATCAAACCCTCGGTAGCAAACATACCGCCAGACGCAGCGCTGCTCAAGAAGCAAGATGCCCGGCCGGTGCTGCGGCCAAAGCCGCGGCTGCTGCAGATCCGCAACAGTGACGCGATAGACCTCGAAGACGAGTCTGAAGACGGCGACTGCGGAAGTCACGGGAGGAACGGGACCGGAGAGGCAGAGATGCACAAGGCGCGGAAGCGGAGGCTGGGTGACGGTTGGGCTTGTCCTGAGGCGAGGCGCGTTAGGCGAAAGCAGGCAACTGCCGGGGTGCAGACGACGCTCAACATCTCCAACCAGGCTGCCTTTTCGGAGTGCAGGCTCTGTGACACGGTGTGGAATCCACTCTACCCCGACGACGTCAAGTACCATACCAAGAGGCACGCTGCGCACATCCGGGCGAGAAGGAAAATGGATGACGGTTTTTAGAATACTAATTAGTCTTGATTGCTTTTTGAAGTGGCATTGATAAATAATAATACCCTTTTCTTTTCGCGCGACACTTTGTTTTCCAGGATGTGATGTTTATGCCGGTTGAGGACCATCCCGGCAATCATGACGAATATGCAGCCTCACCATAGCAGGGCGAAAGCCGCATAACTACGCTTGGCCGCTTCTATGTCACGTCGTACCACGGAGAGGCCGTCAACAAAGTATTCTCATCGGGTTGCTTATAATTTCTCTTTCTGCTCTGCCTTTGTTATACCTCATATATCCCCAGAATGCCCTTCACCTCTTTCCCGCAATTTCTACTCTACTTCTTCATTCTAGCTGTCAAGTATCAATTATAGTCAGTGCCACTTCATATCTCCAATACATCAGAACTACAGGGAGTGAGCATGAAGACCGCTCGGCGCGCCTCGGCTACCAGCTCATGCGAGGGGACCTCGAGGAGCTCCTGAGCGAGCCAAATAACGACGGTCCCGATGTCCAGGTCTCACGCGTCGAGCTCTTGAGCTCGCTCTATCTTGTCGATGACTTCTATGCCTCTCGTGAAGCTCATAGAGCCGCCACGCGCTCTTCAGGCCGGGACCGTCGCGCTGCCACTGCGACGGCAGGCCCGTCTCATCGCCCTACCACTTCAGCAGCAGGCCAGTTCCATCGCTCTACAATTCAGACACCACATCCGTTCCATCACTCTAGCACTTCAGCAGCAGGCCCGTCTCATCGCTCTGCCACTTCGAAATCACATCCGTCCCATCGCCCTACCTCTCCAATAGCAGGCCCATCCCGCGCTGCTCGGCCACCACCCAATTACCATGTCGCAGATGAAGAGCTTGCGCGACAGCTATCTCGTGCCTCGTTTGATTCTACTCCGAGAGGTCACAAGGGGAAAGATCCCGTGAGGCCCGGCCAGAAGCACCTGAGATGTAGCTCGTGCATGGAGAACCACGACAGCCACGGCGCGGTCGAGCTGCCTTGCGGCGACGTCTACTGCAGAGACTGCCTGGCCGGCGTCTTTAGCACGGCCGCAGCCGATGAATCCATGTTCCCTCCCCGGTGCTGCAAGCAGCCCATTCCGATTGAGCATGTGAGCAGCTGGCTTAGCTCGGCCGCCATCACGGAGTTTAATAAGAAGCAGGTCGAGTTTGCCACCGTGAACAGGGTCTACTGCGCGAGAACGAGCTGCGCCGAGTTCATCCCGCCGACAAATATCTCGGGAGACCGCGCCAAGTGCCCCAAGTGCTCAAAGATCACCTGCGCCATGTGTAAGCTCAAAAGTCATTTTGGCAGCTGCAAAGAAGACAAGTCGGCCTCGAAGCTGCTGGCGGTCGCGACAAAGAACCGGTGGCAGACTTGCTATTCCTGCCTGAACATTGTCGAACTGAGCGCTGGGTGCAACCATATCAGTGAGTGCCGCCTCCTTCGTTTCGGCGCCCTCTGTCAGTTGGTCTGCTGCTAACGGGAAGCGTCAGCCTGCCGTTGTGGTGCCGAGTTCTGCTATAACTGTGGCGATGCGTGGGATGCATGTCGATGCAAGCTATACTAGAGGACGCTCAGGGGCCGCGCTCCAGCGTTGCTTGTTTGAGATTCCATATACAGGTCGTCGATGGGGTTGTCGGTACTAAATGATTAAGTTGGGGGTGTTGAACCTCAGTCTAGATGCAAGAATTAGTACTTAACAAGGTTTTGCTCAACGTGTTTTCTGAGGAGTGCAATGCCCAAAGGAAGAACATGGGTTGAATGTCTCTCTTATACTTTAGTCGAGAGACCAACTTGCTCTGTTGCACAACTCAGTGTCTGACAAGTGATGTAGTAGTTAGACAGGAAATTCTGAATCACGTTGAATTCTGAAACAACAAACCAGCAGTCTTTGTACGTCTCTGGCTATAGGCGAGTGACACGGGTCACATCCTCATCATGGTAACATTGCTACTAGCAAGAAGAAGACGTCTCATCTCGCAGCCTAGCCTGAGCGCCACGCGTCATTCTAAATGCGGCAGTCTATCTTTTGGGTATCCAGAGGGATAAACTATACTTCGAGCCTGCATTTGTAATCCCAGTTCGCTACAATTACCCAGAAGGGGCATGCTCAAAATACCAAGTAGCCTGACAGCAGCGTTGTATAGAAAGCGTTAAAGCACACATCGTCTTATGTACAGGACTGTGAAAAGCAACTAGCTCTTATGCGGGCTTGTCTCGATGGGTCTGAGAAGGATATAGTAGGTGTTGAAGAGAAGGTGAAGTGATGTAGCAAACACGCGTGTTTGCACCTGGTTCCTCCCGTCTTCATAGCAGTTCATCTCGCCGAAACCCTGCTTCGATTGCTACATCGATGCTCATTTGAAATACGCTTCACTCAATTTGCTTGCGAAGGACATTCATCGAACATGGACATCTTGGACGATGGCTCTCTGCGCCTCGCGCTCCAAATCCAGCAACAAGAGCTCAAACACGTGCAGGCAAATCAAAAGGGCAAATGGCGCGTGGACGAAACAAACGACTTTGATCTGGCCTTGACAGACTTTCACACCGAGCTCGCCCAGAGACTCCAGATTCTGGACGATCGTCAGATCTGTCTTGGTCTGTCCGCCCCGGCACGAAGCGCAGGTCAGGCAAGCTCTGCGCTGCCTCGTTCTCGTAACACACTTCCTGCAGTCACTTCCTCATCTGTTACAGAGCGATCGGCGTCTTCAGTCGCCAATTATTTGACTGCGGAAGTCGACGAAGACACACAGCTAGCTCACGCGGATGCGAAAGCCTCCGAGGTTGCGTCTGCCACACGCGATGTCAGCGCCCGCCTTGTGTGCGTTGTCTGTGGTGATGCCCACCCTACAGACAAGATATCCAAGATGCCTTGCGGAGACTTTTACTGTTCGGAGTGCCTGAACGGTCTCTTCGCTGCTGCAACAACAGACGAGTCACTATTCCCGCCTCGCTGCTGCAAGATTCCCATCCCACTGGAGAGTGTGCGACAGTGGTTCCAGGATGAGTTCATAAATACATTTAAAAAGAAGGAAGTGGAGTTAGGCACGACAAACCGCACTTATTGCTCTCAAGTCTCTTGTTCGGAATTCATCCCACTGAGCGAGATTTTTTCAAACAAGGGCTGCTGCCCAAGATGCGGCATGGAGACATGTACGATTTGCAAAACAGCCGCGCACAGCGAGGCTTGTCCAGAAGATCAGTCAAAAGAGGCTGTGCTCGAACTCGCGAAAGAAAATGGCTGGCAGGAGTGCTACAACTGCCATCAGCTTGTTGAGCTGTCCCATGGCTGCAACCACATGAGTATGTATTGCTCCCCTCCATTACTGACCATTCAATTCCATTAAAGCACACGACGACTAAATTACTTACAGCTTGCCGTTGCGCTGCCCAGTTTTGCTACCAGTGTGGCAAGAAGTGGAAAACCTGTTGTTGCGTTCAGTGGCATGAGCATCGTCTTGTTCAACGCGCCGAGCAGCTCGTCAACAGGGGCATGTTCGGAGGGCGATCCAATGCGAACGCCGTCAGGGATGCTTCTCGACATATTCGGCAAACTCACGAATGTCAACACTACAGATGGATACGCCGAAACCAAGCAACTCGATGCGAGGAGTGTCGTGACGACTTGCCGGACTACATATATGAATGCACGCATTGCCAGCTTCATGCTTGTCGAAGATGTCGCTTCAACCGCCTTTAAGATTAGATAGATACTTGTCCTTGTCAGTCAGGTCTAGGTTTTATGTATATCATGAATTCTGCTGCTCGAGGGTATAATAGATGACGAGTTTGGCATAAGCATTGAGATATGCTATGGAATTGACTCCAGGTTCACTTCTTATGCATTCTTGCTTGCTCTTGTACTACTATTTATGAATTGAGGAGTTTTACGAGTCAGACCCTCCTACAGCAAAAACGATCATGGCAAGGCTTTACGGCCAAGCACCGAAACGATACCTAGTGTAAAAGGCTTGTCTACCTTAGAAGCTGTACTTATCATGCCATCAACGTCGATGATACTGTACGTGATGACGCTATATAAAGTACACCGCTGGAAATGCGTCTCGCGCCAGAGGACCATAGGCGATTGCCTCATTACGGCATAACGATACCGAAATTGACCGTATTCGCCGGGTGGAAGGGAGAGAGAAATATCTGTAATTCAACTCATAGCCCTCTTGAGTAAAAGCCGACAACCACTCCGCCTGCTTAAGCGGAGTGTGGACTGCAGGCATAGAGATACGAAATTAAGAGTACGTCAACTATGTCACGTTGCAGCCAACTCGTTGATACTCCCCGCTGTTCTAACAGGGACGCTTTTGATGAAACGAGATAATATTGCCTCGCCGCGATAGCAACTTTGAGCTCCGATGTAGAGACCTTGTCGAGTGAGACCGACGTTGGCCTTTTTTACTAGTCCCCGTAACCCTGTCGTCGGTGGCGACAGGAGGATTCGTAACGGTTCTATTCTCGTAGCCGTAGACGATCTCGATCTCGGTGAAACGCGACGGAACATGTCTTCAGATTGAAAGTGTATTTTCTTTATCTTGTGGTTCTGAAGCTCGTTAAGTTGCATGACATAATTTACAGTCCGACAAACACTCATAATAGTCTACGGCTCTAGGCAACGAATGCGGTCATTCACTCTGTAGAAAGCCGGTATGTACGTACCCGTTGTGCGTTGAACTTGGCCATGACTTCAGCTGCTATAATCTTCTATGCTGTTATCATTAGTGAATGACATGGCCGCCTTTTCTTCTTCTTTCCTTCTTCGGCTTTTCTGTATTGCACTTAGCGTCTGCCCAAGTAAAATGAACTCGTGAAGCAGATTCTCCAGACTTTTCTCGCTTAAACAGGCAATCAAGTTCTCCGCGACAGCGCCCTGTTCTTTTTTTCGACTTCCACCGAGGCAATATATACATTCATTAATCATGTGGGATGCTCGGTATCGAAGAGAGAGTAGGTCCGATTACCGATTTCCACTTACAATTCAATGTCTCCCATCGTGTCACTCTCGTCCGTGATATTGCCGATCGTCCTACAGCCGCGTTTTCTCCTGTCCGCATCCTGTCTTTTTTACTGTCTTTTAACTGGCTGGCTAGAAGGCTACTCTACCAGAGCCAGGCGTTCTCTCTCGAGGTGCCGAAGAGTGCCGTATCATATTTAGCATGAATGCCGACCGCCGCCAGCAGTAGCGAGCACCGGAAACAGCGGAACTCGGGAACTTCTGCATGAAGGAATTTCCCTAAATAAGCACTAGTGATGAAAGGTGGTCGGCGATCGGCGTCGCGCCACAATCCACGTTTGTAGAGAGGCACGCACATATGGTTTGTCTAATAACTTCATTTGTGTAACTATACTACGATCATCAACTCAATATGAATGTCAACGAGAAAACAAGACTTTCAGAGACTATGTCATCTAATACACATGCTCCCTACATGGTGTGTCGATAGAATGTAAGAGGTAGTAGTCCTACGATGGTCTTCTTGACGCGCATATATAAGATAGCCGACGTGCCGTCATTACACAGATATATTTTCTACTAATATCTTCATTCCTAGTACAGTCATTAGACATCCTTCTTCACTTACTCAGTTCTTCTCAGAAATCGTTCAACACTATGCGGTTCACCATTACCACCTTGGCAGCTCTCCTCGCTACTGCTGAAGCAGGTAACCTATGCCTTGCGGGCACTTACAAGGCAACCAAGGTCGACAGGCATAAGCTCTACGCTTTTGCGGCAGGCCACGCTTGTGAAGACGGCAAGAAGCAAGAGTACAACATTAATGTCAGCAACATCTGCAAAACTCATCTTCCCTTCGGCATCAATATCTGCGGCCAGGATGGCAACCTCGTCAAGCTCGGCGACGATAAGCCTAAGACTGCCTTTGGTTGCGCTATAGGCTTCGAAGTCAATGGAAAGGTCTACGAAGGCAAGCCTCAGCCATTCAATCCGGACGATGGACATGCCTCGCAGGGGGGCCCATGCGACGCCGACTGCAGCCTCAAAGGTCTCGATGGATTCTTGCTTTTCGAGGGTGTTCCTCTAGGTAGCTGCAGTGCCTAAGAAACATACAGGGACTCGGAGGAATACAGATGCGACTAGAAGGACATTCTCTTCTATGTACGTGTCACTTTTTTATGGGAGTCGGATCAAAGGACGGGGGTTTTCACTGTAGATAGGCAGGGTGGAACAGTCGGGACGAGTAGTATAGTCTTTATACATTTGTCTTTAATCCAAGCCTCTTTGCACTACTAGCAGCGTCGCATAATGATCACGATCGGGACAAAAAGCATTAGTCAAATGCACGAGGGCCTAGCTGAGCGCTCAAGTTTATGATACGGCTCTTTTAAATATAGCGAGATCCCATGATAGAAATGACTCTGCCCAGGATTGTAACGTCCCAGGTAGACAAATACTGGGGAAAGTTGCCCAATCTTGGACAACGATGATCGAGGAAAGAAAGAACTCCTCCTAGGTTGCAGATATTCTGGAACATGAAAAAGGCACTTCCAAGGAAAATGATGTCCCGAAAGATACAGTCCTTCCTAGAGCATCTTATCCAGGGATCTTACTTGGACTACACAAGCAGAAGCACGCTCAAGTCTACGCAAGAGAGAGTGCGTTAAAGATATTTAGACAGATCCATCAATATAGAATCGTTCGAGCGAGATCTTAAATAAGCTATCTGCTTAGTAGTTGCGATAGGCACGTACTAAGCTAGACAACGAGTGGGATAAGAAAATTCTTAATAAAGGTCTCGTCTACAGGTTAGGTGCTACAATTTTAAATTATTTAAGAATGCTATCAGTAATATCGAAGTCGTCTACTAAGATATAAATCACAATAGCTAGCGCGCAGCCTACTCGAAAAAGGGGCCTGCTGTTGATATTCAGTTTGAGAACCCGACGCCACTTGTAGCTGCTACTGAGCTGCAGCTGCTCGGCATGATGTCGCTCTTTCTTGATCACCGCGCCAATATCTAAGTTCAAGAATCTTCCGGTTGGGGCCTTCTCGCTTATGTCGCCTGGAGAGGAGATCTAGACGGCCTGCGACTTCTGCTGGAGAACGAGGCCAATGTCCATGCCGGGGGCCGAAAAGGGAGAAAGCTCTCCTATCAGAGATCTTGGACAGCCCGCCGGATAAAGCTACACAAGGCGCTATTATATGATTAGTACGTGAAAATGGTGCTGACCGCGACGCCCGACGTTCCGACGGTAAGAGCATACTTTTCGAGGCTGTTACCCATGAGAATATCGAATTAGTGGAATCACTACTTGGAAAGAACGCAGAATAAAATCCGACAGACCACTGTCACTATACGACGTCGCTCGCTAAGCGTGTCTGTATGGCACACCGCGATCCAGTCGTAGCCTGGAAGCTGTCGCTTGTCCTGCTAAAGCATGAAGCCGAGACTGACGCGCGCGATGAATCAAATGAACGCCACTCCACGTTGTCGTGCAACAAATTTACCCCAATGACTTAGAGGATCCTGGATTTGTTCGTTTGCTGTTTGATCACAGAAGTTGATGCCCACACAAGCTATAAAGAAACGCCGCTACAACTTCTGATGGGAGCTTTAGACAGCGAGCGGTAGACGTCGGTCGATATTGAGATCGTTCGACTACTACTCGACCGCAGAGCTGACTTTTCGGCGGAGGATGATTGGGCAAAACACCTCTACACGTTCTTATAGATCGGCCAAACAACGAGATGAGAGGTCGGTGGACCTAGACATCGTTCGCCTGCTTCTCGACCACGGAGCCGACGTCTCGGCGGCGAATCTGCGGGGCAACTGGATAATACGAGAGGGCTGGGCTTGGAAGAGGTTGTCTAGCTGCTTGCTACGTATGAGGAAAAAGCTCGTCTATATCTGACCTAAGTGATGGCCGGCATTCGCGAATGCTCGTGGTATTTTATCAAAGGCGCTACGCGTGCCAGAAGAGGTGTAACTAACTCAGGGGGAAAATGAGCACGGGGATAGATGCTTCGAGGGCAATAGAACTTAGTAGTCATACTGAGAGTACTTGTTACACAGATTAGTTGCGAGTGTAGGAGTGAATTCAACAGAGTGTCATAAGAGTGTCTATCAAGCAGAATCACGTAGACATGCAAAATGACTATTCAGAGCAAGCACAACAAGCCAAATGCGGCTTACAAACTGGTTCCTCATACTTATCAGTATAGACATAAGCTTTCTGCTCAGTATTAAAGTAGTTGTCTCTTATATTCTGAGAACCACATTGTTTATTAAAGAGCAGAATCCTTTTCATTGTCTCCTCGTTAGTCTCTCGCCCTTTTATAGCGGTCTCTTCCTATGTGATCCCGTTCCACTCGTGACACGGAATCATCTCTAGTCGGAAGGAGGCTGCCAGTGTGCCGCGAGTCACGATTGAGGATGTTGTCCAGTGTATAGAGCAATCTGGTCCGAATGATAAGAGATTTGCAGCCATACCGTTGAGGTGGCGCATAAAATCAGTATCATACAGATCATGTCAATTCAATGTTGACCAGCATCGCGCGGGTAGAATAACCGCGTCATCATTAGCTGAACGTCGTGCATAGAAACGTGCGTCACATGATTATATTGATCAAAAGCTCGACTGCCAACTACTACCTCTCATATACAATCCGGGCCTACTCCTCTGCCAGTTTGGCGTCTTGCTTGGACGACCCGGAGAAGCCAGCTTCCTGCTCCGCCTCGGTTGTGTCGCTGATGGTCCAGACCATGGGCAACACCACAATCAGAGCTCCGATACACAGACCCCAGTCCATGGCCAGCTGCTTCATCGGCGACAGGTGCAGAGCGTTGAGCCTCCATGCGACGGCAGCACCCGTGGCCTGCAGCGTCTTGTACATGCCCACCAGGATGGCCGCACGAGCAGTGCTGTTGGACTCTGTGCCAATGAGCCAGTAAGCGAATCCCTGCCACAGAGAGTCGTAGCAGCCGTAGAAGATGTACAGCATCATGGGTCCGATGGCCGTCGCGCTGCTGGTCTTGAAGTCGAGCGTCTGCTTGCCGCCCCGGGCAAAGAACTTGTCCTGCCACAGCTGGAAGTGGTATCCGCCGCCCCATACCGCCATGCCGGTGACGAGGAGAAAGGCCCATCCGAGCCGCGCCCGGTTGGGCCGGCTGAGCCAGGGAAGATCGAGTATGAGCCCGATGAGCAGGCCGCCGGCCATCTACGCGAACCAGTACAGGGCGCCATTGAGCGAGCGCGTGCGGAGGTTAAACGTGAAGCCGTTGACGTTGTTCTGCTGATAGCTGTAAAAGACGTTGGCCGAGAAGAAGATGGGGATCATGCACGCGACGCGCCACCTGCCGAGGACCCCGACCGTCATCCTCAGCATGCCGCGGACCGAGTGCCGCTGCCGCTGCTCTTCCGTCTCGACGGCACGGTGCAGCTGCGCGAGGCGGATGCGGGTTGGCGAGCAGATGAAGAGGCCGAGCAGCCAGCCGAAGAGCATGATGACCATGAGGGCGATGTAGGTCGAGTCGTTGACGGTGCCGGCCTTGCTGCGGTAGTTGAGGCTGAAGGAGACGAGCGAGCCGATGCCGCCGCCAAGGTTGAAGATGACCCAGAAGACGGCGATGGCGCGGCCCTTCTGCGACTCGTCGACGTACGTGGTCATGATGGCACCCTGGACGATCCAGATGAAGGAGGCGCCGACGCCGAGCACCGCCCCTGAGCCGATGACGAAGCCGGCGCCGCTGCCGCCGTGCTGCTGCGGGTGGTGGTTAAAGTAGAGCAGGCTGCCGCTGTAAAGGGCATACGTCCAGCCGCCGACGAGGAAGCAGATACGCGGGCCGAGAAGAGAGAAGATGGGGCCGACGATGAGGAGGGCGGTGGCGGCGGTCGTGGAGAGCAGCGCGACGGTGGCGTTGGCCGCGACGGTAGGGTCGACCTGGCCGGAGCCGCCGATGCCAGAGAGGGCGTTGTACATCTACAAGGAGTGAGTGCTCCGTCGAAAGGGCAAGGGGGTTTGAGAAGGGACGTACGCCGGGAAGACAGAAACAGATGACGGAGATGAGCAGAATCTGCGACCATGGATGCGAGTAGAGGCGCATCAGCGCGCTCTGAGTCGGGGCTTGCTCGACATCAGGGCTGGTTGGCGATGTTCGGTCCTCGACGTTGTCGTGATGATTAGGAGAAGCCATATTGTGTGGGTTGGCACAGCACTTGACCGCCGCCCAGTCAGAAGCGAATGATAAATTCGAGCGATGGTCTCATGAAAAGCAGAAAGGCCATCGAGCGCATTGCGAATTTATAAGAAGAAAAAAAAGAGGTGAGACATTGAGCACGGCGACCGACGATCACAACCAGATCTCACCGAACCGAGGCGCGTCTTGCATGAACTGGTCGCCCCCCCGCGCTCCACGAGAGCGAAATTGAGAAAAAAAGCTGCAAAGTATACGATACAATGCGGAGAAGATGGGGTAAAGGAGGCGTCGGGGTAATGCCAGAAGATGGAGCGTGGAGGGCACGCATTGTGGAGGGACGGGCATCCACCTCCGAGGAGGAGGAACGGAACTGGTTGGCTTGTGGAAGATTCTGTGCCGGCTTAGCCCTGATTCGGGGGGACAGCCCTGGGAATGTCTGAATCCGGAAGCGCCCGTTATCGAAGTTCGAGAAGGCAATAGTAGCTGTTGGTCAATATCCCCTTGACCAGGTCAGGAAGACGCCGATTATGCCGCAAGTGTCCTCAATCACCACAGCGCCGGAGAAAATGTGCTTCGCGCGTAGCACGACCGTTAGATAGTCCAAGCCCTGGCTGAGGAGATTGAATCACAAGGACGCGAATCTCGTTTAGTCTCGCCGTGGGGGAGACGGCGGTGGTCTATCTCCATCCGAGGCGTCGGGAAATTAGCATGATTTCACCGACGTCTGATTGGGTGCAAAGACATCAGTGAGGTATCATCTTTGACTCGATATCCAGCTCTTTGATTCTTCTCATATTTTCCCTCATCTTCTTGTAGAAGCCAAAGCATTGGCGCGCCTATTCAGTATGGCGTCTCCGGTGGTAGAGCTTGGAAATCTGCAGACCGAGTCCAGAAACCCGAGGACGACAGCCATCGACACAGTCTCGACGCGGGAACTATGTCGCATTCTTCACCAAGAAGACTGTCGCGTGCCGGGCGCCATCGAGCCATGCCTCCCAGACATTGCCACGGCGATTGATGGCCTCGCGGAGAGAGTCGCCAGAGGCGGCCGCGTCTTTTACATAGGTGCCGGGACCAGTGGCAGGTACGACAACTCCCCGTCTCTACCGTCCTCTCTCACCTCACCGCGGTGGAAAACATGCCTAACCGATCCTCGCCAGACTGGGCGTGCTGGACGCCTCCGAGATACCGCCCACCTACTCCTCACCGCCGGGGCAGTTCATCGCCCTCATCGCCGGCGGCGACCACGCGCTGCGCAACGCCAAAGAAGGCGCCGAGGACGACCGCTCCGCCGCGCAAGCCGACCTTGCCGCCTACCACCTGGACCCCTCCTGCGACTCCGTCGTCGGCATCGCCTCCTCTGGCCGCACGCCCTACGTGCTCGGCGGTCTCGCGCACGCGCGCTCCATCGGCTGCTTCACCGTCGGCGTCGTCTGCGTGCGGCCCTGCGAGGCCGTCGCGGACGTGCTCGTCGCCGCGGTCACGGGGCCGGAGTCGGTCACGGGCAGCACGCGCATGAAGGCCGGCACCGCGACGAAGATGGTCCTCAACATGCTCAGCACCGGCGTCATGGTCAGGCTCGGCAAGACGTACGGTAACCTGGTAAGCAAGGCTTCAGCCGAATACTGTGCGAAGCGGCTAACGAGGGAGGGGGTTGCAGATGGTGGACCTGAAGGCGACGAATATCAAGCTCCGGCAGCGCGCGCGGAATATACTGCGAACGATTGCGGGACGCCGCTGCACGCGGTCTAATGAGGAGCTGGATGAGGTCCTGGCGAGTTGTCGGGGTAGCACGAAGCTTGCTGCGGTGGTGATTGTGCTGGAGACTTCGGTGGCGGACGCTGAGGTTCGGCTTGAGCGACACAAGGGTGTTCTGGCCCAGGTCTTTGCCGAGATGCAAAACGCCCAGTCTACAAACAGGGGAAGCGAGCGTCTGGTTCTATGTGTCGACGCTGGCGGCACGAGCTGCAGAGCGACGATACTATCCTCTGATGGAGCTGTGGGCACAGGCACGGCCGGGCCATGCAACATGCAAGTCCCACAGCATCCCCCCTTCTCTTCACATCCTAACATGTACATCCTCCCAGAACAAGCATAGGCCTAGAAGCCGGTCTAGCCACCATCACCGAGGCCATCCGCAAAGCCATCTCCGCATGCCCAGCGACGCGCCATCTCCAGCTCTCAACAACCACGTTCTCAGCTGCCTGGATCGCCATCGCCGGCTACGACCGTCCCGCGCTGAAACCCCTCATCGACAGCCGCCTATCCGCGCTGCTCAGCCTGCGACCCGGCGCCTGCCTCCACGTTTCCACCGACATCGACCTGCTACCCGCCGGCACGGGCCTCGACTCCGCCATCGTGCTAGTCGCCGGCACCGGCTCCGTCGCCATGAGCTACGCGCGGCCGCCGGGTAGCCGCCGCTTCGTGCGGACCAGCCGCGCCGGTGGGTGGGGATACCTGCTCGGCGACGACGGGTCGGGCTTCGGCATCGGGCGCGAGGGTCTGCGGGTGGCGTTGCGGGCGAGCGATGCGGCGCGCATACGGAGCGGTGCCGGCATGTCGGCTTTGCCGATGCCAGCCCTGGCGGGTGCGGTGCGTCGGCATTTTGAGGAGCAGTTTCCCGAGGCGGGGGCGAGTGATCTGCTGAGCACTGTGATGTCACCTCAGACCTTGTCGTCTTCCGAGTCAGAGGGGATGGAGGTTGCCGAGACTGGCAGGGTCAGTCGCATCGCGGGGGTGGCCAAGGTGGTCCTTGGTATGGCGGGAACGGATGAAGATGCTGATCGAATTGTCAAGGATGGTGCTGCGAGCCTGTCGGATCTCGTCACTATGCTAGCTTCAAGCCAGGGTGTCGATGCTTCTCGGGCAAGCCTTGTACTTTCAGGAGGCTTGATGAAGGATGAGAGCTATCGTCTGCAAGTGGTGTGCTCGATCCAACGAGCAGGGTACCAGTTCAAGCATGTCGAGGTGGTCGATGATGCTGCCTTGAATGGGGCTCGGTTTTTGCTAAACGGGGGAGAGACGGGCTCGTAGATTGGATTGTGTTCCTCGGTTGACATATAGACTTATTTTTATTGTATATGACATTTATATAGACCGTCTCTCGTCCATTAAAAAGCAATCTGACATGCACATATTACACCAACATTGGCGCATTACGCATCAAGTTCAATTATACCAAGCTCCTACTTCCATAAAAGACCGGTTCAGCCCTTTGTTTACAGGCGCTCAACAAGACGACCAAGCTTTCGGCTCAATAGTTCCCTTTACGTCAGTATATACCTCGTCCTCAGCCACAGTCCCTGCTTCTCAATCAACAGCGGTATCGGAATCATGGCCACCGTAATGAAGCCAAGCAGACTGCAGCCCCATCCCAGGCCCAGCCTGCCAAACATCGACGGGCCAGCAAGAGGGAGAAACGCGGCGACAATACTGCGAAGCACCGCAAACGCCGCCAGCGCGCTCGCCGCGTACTGCGGACCGAAGGCATCGATCAGGTACGCCTGGTACCGCTGCCAGATGCCGACGATGCCGACGGCAAAGGGGAAAAGCCCGAGCAGCGGCACGATCCAGTGGACCCGGTACTGCGCCGACCAGCCGTACCAGAAGAAGCTGCTGGGGACCAGCGCGGCGTACCAGATGGACTGCGCCAGGCGCATCTCGGGGACGAAGGTGCCGTTGTTCCTGCCCGTCAGCCGGACGATGTTCTTGTCGGACGACCTGCCGAACAGGGCGAGGCCGAAGAAGAAGCCCAGGCCGAGGGGGATGTAGGCCAGTCCGCTGACGCCGAGGCTCCAGTCGTACTTTGTGCGGAAGACGGTCGAGATGGTGTTGAAGAGCAGGTACAGTGTGCCGTACAGGAAGGCGGCATGGATCGACAAGGCCACCACGATGGGTGAGAGAGTCATCATCCTGAGCGGACGCATCATGCCAGCCATCAGAACTTGAGACTTTGCGGGCGGTGGACCAGAAGAAGATGCCGGGGCATAGCAGCTGCGCAAGTCCTCCCGCCCGAGCTCCTTTCGAATTCTTGCCACTTTTCGCCGCATCAAAACTTTATGATTACTCTCGGGACAGAAGAGCATCATCATTACGGTGACGACAGCGCTGGGAATGAGCACGATCCAGCCGTCCCAGCGCCAGCCAATCGTCTCCGTCACGAAGGCGCCGATGATGGGCCCAAGGGATGGGCCGACGACGAGTCCGGCCGACCAGATGGCCAGGCCCTTACCGCGCTCCTCGGTGCGGAAGCAGTCAGATATGAGGCCGCCGCCCAGCGTCATGACAGCGCTGCCGCCCATGCCGGCGAGGAAGCGAAAGGCGATGAGGGCGCGCAGGGACGGGGCCAGGGCACACCCGACGTGCCACGCGCAGAAGAAGATGTTGGCGCCCGTCAGCACCGGGTACCGTCCGTAGAGCTCGGAGAGGCCGGCGAGCAGGAGCGGGCCGACTGCGTAGCCGAGGAGATATATGCTCACCGGCAAGGCCCCGAGGACGGCGTCGGTGTTGTGGAACTCCTTGCTGATGCTAGAGATGGCTGGGGCGAGGATCGAAGACGACAGAGGGGTCATGAGGGTCATCATGGAGAGGAGAAGGGCGCAGGTCCATTTCTTAGACGCCGGCCAGTTGAGCGGCATATTAGGATCGTCGGCATCGCTCCAGCCGATCACGCCGCTCTGCAAGTCTGTGATGGGCAGACTTGCAGTGACGACCGGGAAAGGCTTTTCGGAGGAATGGGCCTCGGACGAACTCGTTCGAACACTCGTTTCCAGGTCGGGAGACATGACTGAGGCAGGCAGTGCGAGCAGATATGTTACAAGTGTAAAGCTATATCCGAAAGAACCAAATGGACGGAGTCTGTATGATCTTTATACACAAAGTAGATATTCAGTACACTCTGTCAGGCAAGCAGCCACTCCTGCCTGTGCTGAGTCGAGGAGTATCTACGCGAGGGGGGCGGGCAAGACCCCCAACAGCCGGCACAATTCCGAACCCCCCAAAATGGCTATATTTGAGTTACGCCAACTTGTGCTATAGACGTTGCACAACATGCGGGAAATACCGTCTACTCGGGTACTTTCTCTAGTTACACATGTGTGCCATTCTACGTTGGTCGGTCTGGAAATCAGCTCGGCTGCAGTGGCCAGTCTTTTGATGAGATACAAGTTCACGCAATCCTCCGACGATGGTACTTGCAGATCAGGCCGAGCATCGATATAAAAACAAGCCTGTTTGCGGGTTATTTGTAGCTGATTGTCGTCTCCTGCTATGCCCGCTTCGTTCCCGCAGCAAGGTTTCAGCTAGCACTACTAGGATGTGCCCGTGATAAGCCAGCCAGCACGGGCTATGTTAAGAAAGAATATGTTCGAGCCGGTGCCGATGGCAATAGACTTTCTAGTCACTGCGGAAAAGGCTCCATGATGAACGAGCAGCGGAAAATCGCCAATGGCCAATGACACGCAAAGGCTGCCAACCCAAGAGCAATGTCATGATCCCAAAGCCACTCGAGATGGCGCAGCCGGAACTCGCACAAAGAGACGTGCCACATAAACGATGTTTTCAAAGGACAGACCAAGCCTGATGGCGTTCAGCCGCAAGCCCAAGGCGGAATTCGAGCGCGTGCATTGACCTATTGGACAAGGTTCAGCCCCAGAATGTAACCTCAACTCATATCATCGGACATTGAGAGCGGGGAACTTTTGACAACCGGCACCTTCTGGCTGCAAAGCAAGACACCTAGTGGCTTCCTTGCGGAATACACACGCATCTCGCTGGTGCCAGCGGCGTCGTCAGGCATGTCGCGGATAGGACGACAAGAGGAACCTCCACGGAGTGGTTACTTTCCGACCTCGGCGCAGGCTTCAAGTCTCACATACCCCTGTGTTCGCGGAATTAGAGCGAATTTATTTGTTTTATTTTTTTCGCAGGGACCGTGACATTCAAGTCTTCCATTCTTCCCTTGTCGTAGACGTGCTCGCATCCGCGAGACATGCCACGTCACAAGTATATGTGCGAAGAATGTGCGCCCGCACCAAAGACTGAAGAGCTGAGTTTGGTGTGCTTTTGTTTTTTTGCTTTTTTCAGTCGGCGCATCGGTGTCTTTGAACGTAATCATCCAAGCATCTCACCTGTATCCGACCCGGACTGTGCGCAAAAGCAGCTATTACCTCGGAAACTAATCCGCGCGTTGAGGTAGCATTCGCCATGGTTGGCTCTTCCTCGGTGCGCCACGATGAATTATGGTGTATGGTATGATCTAGTTTGATACAAAAATCATCCTTTCTTTTGGGTGTCGACTCTTGTGCTGTAGGCTTGTTGTGCTTGTCCGAGATATCACCTTTCTAACGTCAAGATTCTCCCAGTCGACTGTTTTGATTGGAGATGTACCATGGCTCACCCCAATCTGCCACACGTGTTTCCTCTTGCCAAAGGGAATTTCCGAAGGCAATGTTGAGAACGGGACGCTTTCTGTGTGAGGCGGAGAATGCAGGAGTTGGTTCATGTTTGGGGTGGTGAGCCGGTAGGTACACGATAATCAAATTGTGAGGATAGTGTGTTGGAATATCTCGTCATAATCCCATACCATGATATCGAGCTATTACCAGAACACCAAATTGCTACGGAAATTTAGCTTACATGGCCAGTTTTTGATAATGATTCGTCCGAGAACTTTGCGATTGAGCATCCTCAAAGCACGACTCACATGTATAGGGTAGCCCCCCAACTGGAAGATCCAAAATGCCATTTCAACGCCTGCGCTATGCCATGCTGTCTGTACCTTTCCCTGACCATTTCTCTATAATACAAATATGCTACGTTACTACATAGACACGCCAGTACCGGCCTTGATACCCTCCAGTACCGCCGCCCACTCGGTGTTGGCTTTGTACTTGGCCAGCTCCTCATACCTGTCGCAGGCTATGCGGCGCACAAGAAGCATGTCCTTGCCTCGCCTCAGTTTGCGGCCTCTCCGTGCGAGAGATGTTCTTCGAACCAGGCATCTTCAACGGCATCGAATGGTAAAAATGCCAGCTCGCTCGCTTGGCTTGTCATGTGTTCTCCACTGGAGCTGCCCAACACGGACGCGACTAATCTTTTAAAGAGCTGCTCCCGCGTATGCTCAGGGAATGCGCGCGAGTAGATTAGCGCCTCGGTGATGTCGGACCTCGCCATGGCGTCAAAAATGTGCTCAACGGCCGCCGAAGTCTTGAGAATAGGCTGCACCGACGTGAAGTACGCGAGCGCCAGTTCGTAGCCGTTGGCTGGCGCGTGCTGAACGAGCGCAATTATAATGTCATCGGAGAAGTCGGGACCGAGAGACGGATGTGAGACGTTCTCGAGCGCGCTCTATCAAGGAAAAAAAAAAAAACAGTCAACAACATTATCGCAACGCAACGCGGTTGAGTGACGCGGCTTACCGAGAACTCGAGGCGGTCCATGTACCACAAGCCTTGCATGAAAAGCTGGTAGTTGGAAGGGATGCCGGATGCGGCAACAAACTCTTGAGAAGCGCACGGAGGGCCATTGGCGGTATCAAAGTCGAGCAGGACGTAGTAAAAGAGCGACAGCTTGTGGTGGGTAGACATGGTCGCGTCGCAAACGCTCTGATGAAACTGCTTCAGTGCATTGTCGGACTTGGGAGGGTAGGATTTTGCTGTTGCGATGGGCTCAGTGATCTGTCGGACACAGCATACTATCCGAGGCAGAGCATACCTTTGGCAATCCCGAGGGCTCGTATGACCCGGTCAATGAACAAGACGCCAGACAGTGTTTTTCGACGGGCGTCAATGTCTTGCTGGAGTTTCCGATCGTATGGCGATTGCAGTGTCGCAGGAAAGACCTGCGAGAACTGCGTGTAATCCAGCATGACGAGCCGAATATACAATAATGACCACGGAAAAGCCAAAGAGCCTCGCGATACTGTGACGACTTCACTTGCGAGAGGCAGTACTGAGCTCGTAGAAAAGCAAACAAGATTGACCTCTGGCTAGCAACCAGCCACGATCACGTGTAGCTACTGGCAACGTCAAATCAAGTGGCGTTTGCCTCACCTCGACGCCGTGCAACACAACCGTCTCACCAGTCATAGCAGAGCATAAAAAAAAAAAACTACTTCGGTGACACTACGAGCAATGTTTCAGGTTCACTGATTCATTGGCTGCTGTGCTCCAAGAGCCATGCAACCTCGTCTGACTGGTCAGGATGGGACGGTCAGCGTCCATCTGTCGCCGTCTTGGTGCCACACCCGGCGGCAGACTGACCAGGATGACACTGCGCGCAGAATCGCGAGTCGCACCGGAGACGGAGGTCCTCGGTGAGGCTGGTTCGAGCGTGGTTGCTCAAAAATACCTGCAGCATCTGAGGTGATCTGATCATAAAAAGCGGAGGACAGCCTCGCTGAGACAGAAGAGGAAGAAAAAAAAAGGGCTTTTGTCTCGCAATGGAAACTACAGACGGCTGAAGAACAAAAGGCGTTTCCGACCAGCCCGCGACCGAATTGCCCAGCAAGGTAGACTCAGAAAATGTGTCGTTATACGGTGGCGAATATCATCATGGACAATTGCGCTCGAGAGCCGAAACACAAGATCGTCAAGCGGCTTTTTGCCAGATGCGAACAGAGGCCCAGCCCAGGCCCGAGGTGCCCGTCTCCCGTTCTCGACCCGTCGCTCGGCGCCTTTCTAGACTCGCACCGGCGAAGCCCATGCTATTACTGCCGAGACTCTGCAGTCATTGTCGGAAACGAGGTCATTGAAGATGTGAGTGCTCTGCGGCCAACAAGAGGAGAGACGAACACAGCGATCTGATTGTTGGGCAAGCACGACTTGACTATGCGCGGATGACTACGGCGGAAGAGGGGGATGGGATACACGCAATGGAAGAAGCATTCTCGATTACAATGGAGATGTGAATACCGTCGTCAGGATTTGTATTGTATGCTTTGTTACGAGCACGGTATACGCAATGGCATTGTTTCTTGCACAGCGCTGAATGCAAAAATTTCTTCTTCTTCTTGCAATACGGAGTTGTTGCTCGCAGTTCCATGACCCCGACCCTCATCTGTGCCATCATGCAGCTGACTTGCATAGATGGTGAGCCCTTATGACTTCGATACTCCGGTAGTCCATAGGGGTAATAATCAAAAAGCATATTTGAGCACGAGTACAGTGCCTGGCAACGGCCTACACTGGCTTGTTTGTGCTCTCTGTCAGGCGCATGAGCATAATGACTCGTATACTCGATATTCCTGAAATGTAAATATTCTTTTCTTCAACCGGAAGGAAAGATTATAGTGAAGCATAAATCCAATATGTGTCTTGTATTGAATGTGTTGACATTGAGAACAAGATATGCATACTGCGCATTATTATCAGTGCATAAGTACAAGAATAGTTTAGTTATTCATACTGTGTCCAGCCCTCTGGTGGACAAAAGAACTGATATCTGTATTCGCATAGATTGATGCATGGTCTGGCCTTTTTTTTTGATCACTGTCGGCCGGCCCACTCCCAGCAGCATCACCACCCTGTGAGTGGTTGCGCCGGGGGCCATTGTTTACAAAGCCACCTATTCTAGCCACAATCCAAACAAACGGCTGCTCTATTTACAACCGATTCCACAAGCGCAGCCCCAGGCCCAGTCACGACACCAAAAACGCGACAAAGGGTCTGCGACCACCACCTCGTCCAACATTCCAGACCAAATTTATCGATGCTGAGGTCTGTTCTTCTATAACGACTTTTATCCCTACGTCTCTCCCGCACCGCATCGAGCTGGTGGGAATACTGAACTGCCACCGCCGGTGACACCCCTCACATCCTCAACTCATCATGTCAGCCCCGCCAACACGGTCCTCTCGGCGCGTCGCCACCCGTCGCAGAGCCGTCGTTGACTCGGACGACGAGTTGTCAGGCATAAGCGCAACCAGAGACGATGACTTTGACGAGCTCGATCACGAGGTCTCTCAGCTGCCACAGCGCAAAACACGAACCGGCCGCGCATCCATGGCCCCCTCCACCACAGCCAGACCCAAGACCACGCGAACGACGCGCAAGGCTTCGGCTCCCGTGCAGAGAACAAAACAAGAGGCCGAGCCGACACCGGAGCCGGAGCCGGAGACGCAACTCAAGCGGGAAGCGCAAGAAGTGCAGGACGGTGACAGCACCTCGCTTCAAGAGGCCACCAAACCGGCCAAAACCGAGCCGGCCGCTCCAGAATCGCCCAAGCCCTCTCAGCAGAATGCCACACCGCGGACGGCAAATGTCAAGACCCCTTCGCAGGTACCGCAGACGCCAAGCAACAGGCAATACCGAGCCACCCAGACAGCTCTACCCAGCGCCACGCCTCTGACGGATATTACTGGAACGAACACGCGTCTTCCGGATCTCACCTCGACCGTCAAGCCCATCAGGTCCATGGACACATTTCTCGATAAACCTCTCGATATTGTCGTCAAGCAACGAACTATGGCTATCCCGGCTGTCGAAGACTCTGTCCCCAAGTCTCGCATCGTAATCACGCATCTGATCCTCACAAACTTCAAGAGCTACGCGGGCATACAGGAAGTCGGCCCCTTTCACGCCACCTTTTCTTCCGTTGTTGGGCCCAATGGTTCCGGAAAGTCCAACGTCATCGACTCACTGCTCTTTGTCTTCGGTTTTCGAGCCAGCAAGATGCGTCAGGGCAAGATCTCCGCCCTGATCCATAACTCTGCTCAGTACCCTGATCTCGACCACTGCGAGGTTGCAGTCCATTTCGAGGAAGTCATGGATCAGGTCTGTCAATTCTTTAATCTCACTTGTCAATCAGCTCTATCCTACTAACATGTTACAGCCCGACGGAAGTCATGTAGTAATTCCCAACTCTCAGCTCATCATCTCGCGCAAAGCCTTCCGGAACAACTCGAGCAAGTATTACATAGACGGAAAAACTTCTGATTTCACAACCGTCACAACTCTTCTCAAGGACAAAGGCGTCGACTTGGACCATAAGCGCTTCCTGATTCTCCAGGGTGAGGTAGAGTCCATTGCTCAGATGAAATCAAAAGCTGCAAACGAGCACGAAGACGGCCTACTTGAGTATCTCGAAGACATTATTGGTACATCAAAGTACAAGACTCCAATCGAGGAGTCGGCTAACGAAGTCGAGGCCCTCAACGATGTCTGCGTGGAAAAGAGCAGTCGTGTGCAGCACGTCGAGAAGGAGAAGAGCAACCTCGAGGGCAAAAAGGACATTGCGCTTGCTTACGTTCGCGACGAAAACGAGCTGACACTCAAGCAATGTGCTTTTTATCAGATAAAGCTACATGGGTGCAACGAGAATCATGTAGTCACCACGGAAGCAATCAACGAAATGCAAGCTCAGCTTGACGAAGAGCTCGAGCGACACCAAGGAAGCGAGACGCTCATCAAAGACTTACAGAAACAGTACAAGCATAGCAGCAAGGAAATAGACTCCCAGGATAAGCAGACTCAGGCACTGGCCAAAGATCTGGCGCAGTTTGACCAGGAACGGGTCAAGTTCGATGAGAGAAAAAAGTTTCTCGACGACAAGCGTAAAAAGCTCGAGCGGTCCATCACAAATGCCGACAAGGACTCCGACACTGCCGACGAAACTATCAAGGACAGCACCAGGGCCATGGAGAAATGCACAAAAGACATTGCCGATCTGGAAAGTCAGGTCGAAGCTGAAGAGGTCCAGCTGACAAAGATTCGAGAGGGCCTCCAGGGCAAGACACAAATATATTCTGACCAGATCGCGGCGAAGCAAAAGACTTTAGAGCCCTGGGTGGAGAAGATCAACGAGAAGCAGTCTGCGATTGCTGTGGCGGAAAGCGAGCTGACAATCCTTCAAGACAAGGAAAATGCTGGCGCAGTTGCCCTGGAGGAGCTGAGCGCCAAGATCAAGACGATTGAGGCCTCAAAACTCGAGAAGCTTAAAGAGCTGAAAACATGCGAGGCTCAAAAAACCAAACGTGTCAAGGAAGCGGACAATATGAAGTCGGAGCTTGCCATTCTCGCTGAACAGGAGCCCAAGATGCGCGCCAAGATATCTAGCACTCGACAGAAAGCTGACGAAGCACGCTCTAGCCTTGCCAGCACTCAGACGAGGGGCAATGTGCTGGCTGCTCTCATGCGTATGCGGGAATCTGGAAGGATCGAGGGCTTCCATGGCCGTCTTGGAAATCTCGGCACCATCGACGAAAAGTATGACGTTGCCGTTTCCACTGCCTGCGGTGCCTTGGACAACTTCGTGACCGAGACGGTGGAAGCGGGCCAGCAGTGCATCGAGTATCTGCGCAAGAACAACCTCGGCAGAGGCAACTTCATCTGCCTCGACAAGTTAAAGGACCGAAGTCTTGCCCAAATTCAGACGCCCGAAAAGGCCCCTCGCCTGTTTGACCTCGTCAAGCCCCAGCATGACCGCTTCCGACCTGCCTTCTACCATGCCATGCAGGACACACTGGTCGCGGTCGACCTCGCTCAGGCCAACAGGATCGCCTACGGCGCCAAGCGCT
Organism: Niveomyces coronatus; assembly: GCA_018831755.1. Classification (NCBI taxonomy): domain Eukaryota; kingdom Fungi; phylum Ascomycota; class Sordariomycetes; order Hypocreales; family Cordycipitaceae; genus Niveomyces; species Niveomyces coronatus. The sequence continues at coordinate 14,192 of JAFEME010000116.1, read as the reverse complement.
GGCGTGTCGTAACACTAGCTGGAGAACTCATTGACAAGTCAGGCACCATGTCGGGTGGTGGCACGACTGTCAAGAAGGGACTGATGTCGTCCAAGCTCACCAGCGACGTCTCCAAGGAGCAGGTGGCTAAGCTCGAGCAGGATCGTGACACGTGGGAGGCCAAGTTTCAAGAGTTCCAAGACTATCAGAGGGAGTGCGAGACTCGACTAAAGGACATCAATGACGAGATCCCGGCGCTCGAGACCAAGATACAGAAAATCGGGCTCGAGGTCGACAGCGCCACGCGGAATGTTTCTGACCTTCAGCGCCGCGTCAAGTCTGTCAGCCAGGAGCATCAGCCGTCGGCCTCTGACACGGCGCGGATCAAAGAGCTGCAGAAGCGCATCGTGGCGCTGAATAGCGAGATTGAGAATCTACGGGGCGAGACCTCTAGCGTGGAGGGAGAAATCAAAGCTCTCCAGGACAAGATTATGGAAGTGGGCGGCGAAAAGCTCCGCATGCAGCGCGCGCTTGTGGATGGCCTAAAGGACCAAATCTCATCCCACAACGAGGACTTCTCCTTCGCCGAGGTCCGGAAAGCAAAGGCGGAAAAGCAAAAGACCAAGCTCGCGAAGGATGCTGCAAAGGCCTGTAAAGAACGAGACGCCGCCTCGGCCGATTTAGAGAAGCTCGAAGATGACATCAACAACCAAGATGCCAAGTCTGGTGAGCTTCGTCAACAGGTGGAAGAGGCGCAGGCCGCTCTGGCCTCACAGAAGACTCGACACCAGGCACTCAAAGATGAGCTGGACAGCAAGACGACGGAGCTAAACGAGACACGCGCTGTCGAGATCGAGATGCGCAACCAGCTCGAGAAGAATCAAAAAATTCTCCTCGACAACCAGAAGCGCCTGCAATACTGGACTGATCTGTACTCTAAGCTTGTGCTGCAAGATGTCAACGATCTCATCGGAAAGCCGGCGAGCACGAGAGCAACTCCCGCGCCTGAAAGTGCCTCTGAGAGGCCAACAGAAAGCAAGACTGAGAAAATGGACGTGGACGTGGAAATGAGCGATGCTGGCTCCTCGACTGCCCAGAATGACGATGTCGACATGGAGGACGCAGCAGAGGAAGGCCACGACGATCAAGAGCGGTCTCTGCATCAGCCGCGCGAGCTGCCCCAATACACGCCAGACGAGCTTGCGGGCATGAGCGAGAAGACGCTTCTCGCCCAAATTGCCGCGCTGGAAGAAAGAATTCAAAACGTCGCCATTGATCTCGGTGTTCTCTCCGAATACCGCCGTCGCGTAGAGGAACACGCAGCAAGATCCTCTGACCTTCAGTCAGCACTCGATCAGCGGGATGCGGCCAAGAAGCGCTGCGATGAACTGCGTCGCCTGCGTCTCGAGGGATTCATGGCCGGTTTCAGTGCCATCTCATTGCGACTGAAGGAGATGTATCAGATGATCACCATGGGCGGCAACGCCGAGCTCGAGCTCGTGGACAGCCTGGACCCCTTCAGCGAGGGCATTCTGTTTAGTGTGATGCCGCCCAAGAAGAGCTGGAAGAACATCGGCAATCTCTCGGGCGGCGAAAAGACGCTGAGCAGTCTCGCACTCGTCTTTGCCCTGCACCACTACAAGCCGACGCCGCTATATGTCATGGACGAGATTGATGCGGCGCTGGATTTCAGAAATGTAAGTGTATACAGCTCTCGTTCCGAAACAGAATTATTGGCGGCTCGTCAAATATTACTCTCTTGATCGGTTCAAAGACGGTTCAGCGCTGACTCGCTTTCTGCAGGTTTCGATTGTCGCAAACTACATCAAGGAGCGCACCAAGAATGCCCAGTTCATTGTGATTTCGCTTAGGAATAACATGTTTGAGCTTGCTGCTCGTCTAGTCGGCGTGTACAAGGTCAACCATATGACAAAGAGTGTCACAATCGAGAACCAAGACTTCATCGCCCGCCCACAGCCACAGCAGCGGCCCCCGACGTCAGCACACACGACAACCCTGGCGTTGCGATGATGAAGCTCCGTCGCTTTCTCAAGTCGATTTTTTCTCTTTTTGCCATGGCTTCAGACATATCTTGACGTTTTATGACGATACCAATTTTTAATGAGTGTAGTTAGTGATGGGAGAGGATGTTTTTTTGTTGTATTTTTTTTTTCTTCTTCTTCTTTCTGGCATATTATGGCCATGTATATGGATTGTTTGCCACCTGATTCATCATGTTTTATGCTGGGACTATTGAATATGACTGATTCTCTGCCTCTTGTTTCTCATTCGCTTGTGTCAAAAGTTTGCTCCGTCTGCACAAGCACCACCAGCTTTTAGCTTGTTGGTTCAAAAGGCTCGTGTAGGACGAGACGCGCCTTCTCCTGATTTCTCGGTTTACTGTTTCCGACAGAGACAGCTGCAGCGCCACACCAGCTGACTTTGACGGCAAGCCCTCGTTCCGTGTCTGCCGTTTCGGAGCGACGGCGCAGGCTTGGCCTCGGGTGTGATACCTCTGCTGGCGAGGGCGGCGAGAACCAAAGCTTCCCGCCTCGTCAGCCGGCACAGAATCCCGCGAGATGGTTTTGTTGCGGCTATGCCGCGGACCGTGCTTATAAAGACGTGCAGGCCGCCTCTTTGATCAGTCACCGCCAGAGACGAGGAAGACATTGATCGCGTGAAAAGAGAGTCCTGATCACTGCTGAGAGAAACATGTGGCGTCAATTCCTGGTCTGTCTTGCGGCCTCCGCCCGCGTATCGGCGCTGCCTGCTGTCGGCGATTATGACGAGTGCAGACACGACGATCTGTACAGCTCCCTCAAGCAGCACGGTGCCAAGTTCTGCAAGAAGCTTCTGGACCCGGACTGCTACACGTCAATCAGCACCCCGGTAGAGTATGCGACGTACGATGGCATCAAATTATCGTCCTATGTACGTCGAAATGCTAGCTATCTTCCCCGTCCACGAATAAAGACGTCGCTGACCGATGAGGAAAAAGTGTTCGTGTGTGTTTGAGCCCTGCCATCACGAGACCACCACGATGACCACAAGCACTGTGATCGCAACGATGCTTCCAACTACAAGCAGTAGTACTATCGACACGATAACTTTGTCGTAAGTTGTTCTCCATGCGCTCGTTGAATACGATTACACACCATGCTAAACATATTTGAACCAGGCTACCGAGCACAACGGTTCTGCAAAACGTGACCTCTGTTATCATGCCACCAACCGAAACAGCGACGCCTGGATCGCCTTGGACTTCTTCTGCCAACACCACGTCGGTGATGCTTCCCACCTCTTCAGTCCGGGACAATGCTACCATCACCATCATTCCAAAGCCCACTTCGACGGCCTCTTGGACCACTTCGGATCCTTGGGTTCCAGCAAATACCAGCTCGGCGGTACCGACGTTGTCTATCCCAAATAATGGTACAATTACCATCATCCCACAGCCAACCTCCTCGGTGCCGGAAGTCACCTCTGCCCCAGATGTTCAGGTCAACACTACTACGACGAGTAGCACAGTCATTGCAAATACAACAACAGGCGGAGTGCCGACAAGCACATCGGCCTCACCCACCGCCACTCCCATCATCGTAGCAAATTTGACCGATGTTCTACGTGGCACGGCTCCGTCCGGGCAGCCCTGCTACCGCCTACCAGAGTCCCAGGATGGCAGCTCCCACGTGGCCACTTTACAGAACGACGAGATACGCCGTCGAAATGCATCACTCTCCTTTCCCTTCGTGGGCTCTGTCACGTTTGACAGCAACGGCATCACCCCGCTATATCTCACCGTCCGGGATGCAGCCAAAGGCTCGCACCGCATCGATGTTTCCAGCTCCACCGCTGTGACGATATTCGATTCCAGAAACAACTCGCTACGCATTGACGCGGCGGGCATACACTTTGCCACCCGCAATTGCAGCCTCACAGTGTCGTATCTGATCAACAATATGTACGAACAGCTGGCCAAACTCTCACACGAGACGTGTTCGCTCAACTCGAACAAGGTGCTGGCAGCAGTGGCAGAACGACGGTTCCCGCAGACGCTCTTCCTCAGCGACCAGTGCGGCGAGCCTGTCAAGCGCTCTATACGGCAGTATCCCGACGTACGTCTCGGCCGAGACCGCTGCGTTCCCGTCGGCACGGACGACCGCAACGGCACATGGGTATTCGACTGTCCCTGGGCAGGCGGCTCCGGCTCGTCTGTTCAGCAGTGCATCTCGACGCTGCAAAGAGACGCCATCGACTTTTTGCTCTACGATCCCTTCAATGGTGGCTGCGCCGACGTGTCCAGCGTCGTGACGCAGCTCGAGGCCTCCGCGCGCGACCTCTTCGCCGCGGACACCATCAAGCAGGAGCTCTACCGACAGGTCGGCGACAACTCGACTCTACGCGCCGACGCCGACACCGCCGTCGTCTACTATCTCCAGCTGTGGGAAAAACTCAAGAGCACGCTGTCCAAGAGCCGAGGCCGCGCCGACGGCTCCCGCCGCCGCAGCAACCTGCGGCAGTACCTCGATACCTACGGCGCCTACCGCAGCTTCACCGAGGACGCGTGCTCGAGCCTCAACGGCACGCGCGCGCCGGCGGTGCTGAGTCTCCGCGCGGGCAGCAGCACCGTCGCGTCGCTCGCGGCGTTCGCCGAGTTCCCCGCGTCAGACGTGCCGATCGCCGCGCAGATCCAGGACCCGGACAACATCGCGTGCTGTCCCAACGGCAGCGTGGCAGCGACGGATCCCGGCACGGGGACGTGCGCGTACCCGAAGACGGCGCTCCTGACGGGCACGAACGGCAGCTGCGTGTGTGGGCAGACGGCGCGCGGGTCCTCCGTGGCCTTCAAGTACAGGCAGTGCGACAACTTTGTCAGCCAGTGCCAGGCGGATGCAGACTGTGACACGGCGGGCCATGCTGGTTATTTGTGTCTGATTGGGAGCTGCTGCGGCATGGGAGTCTGCATTGACCCGTATGAGTGCTCTCGCGCAGAGGTGCCGCTGCTTCCTGGTGGTGTCTAGCTGGCCTTGACTGAGTAGATGTTGACTGGTGAGCTGTTCGTGCCTCGACTGCGAAGTATATCGCGGGGAGTGTTGAGCAATAATGTATCCACTAGTTTGCCTCGTTGTTCGGTCCTACTTCAAGGCTGGACATGCTGGGCCTTCTCGTAGCTCGATATGGCTGTAGTGTCGATAGGAATTACAAGCACGCAAGTTCAATACAGAAACGGCACAATGCGACACCAGTGCTTCCAAGGTCTGGATATTGAAAGAGAAGCTATTCTAAGGTTCACTCAGAACGATTCGCCCGATCCGTAGATTTAATCGTTTTTGTTTTTCATCTCATATGCAGGACATATAAACATTACCCAGACTCCCGATTTGCCAGCCAAAGATCACATCACAAAAAAAAAGTCTTCACCCTTTTAACCCCATGCTCCAGGCATTTACGCCTTGGGAGCCGTGGGGGTGACCTTCTTGGCATCGCGGTTGAAGCGGACACGGGGAGGAGGGGCACGGTTGCGGCGGCCGACGCGAGATCGGACACTGCGAGTTGACACAAGTTAGCAAAAAAATGTTCTGTCGCTAGGAGGGGCATACTCCAGGAGTGTTTTTGGTTGTTTCAAATGCGCCAAGGTTCATCTGAAGCACATACGCCCAGGAAGGGCGCAGTTGTCACACTCCCAAAAGGAAAGACAACGTACCGGACAATCTTGCCGTGAATGGCGCAAGAGACGCAGTACTGCAGCTTGAGGTACATCTTGGGCACGTTGTACTCGGCGAAGACCGAGGCATCGGAGATGTCACCTGGGAAGACAATTAGCTTGGGTATTTGAGGATGGCGGTGGGCGGAGCGCCGTACGGATAGCTGCAGACTCGACCATGTTGCGGATGGTGAAACGTTTGATGGCCTTGTCCTTGGGGGTGCATCGCGCGCAGTTGCTGCAGCGGATGGGGTTGACGTGGCCGCGGCCCTTCTTGTTGCGGCCGCTGGTCGAGATGTTAGTTATTTCATCCTACGGGGGAGTTTCGAGTCTGATGTTGACGCGGGTGGTGCAGTATCGTACTTATTCTTTCTCTTCTTGACCATCTTGACGGAATCTGTTGTGAGATTGTTAGATGACGAGGTCAAGCGGATTGTTGCGCCAACATACGTACTGGATTGCTAATGCCGTACTGACTTGACGAAGCGAGAAATCACAAAAGGAAGCCCTGCTGCAATTTTGAAGTCGCTTGTACACAGTCAAATCCCCAATGTGTACTAGCGCAGCGCCGCCCCACAGCACAACTACAAGCGAATCGCTGGCCGATAATGAAAGTGTAGGGAGCGGACGAGTTAACCCTACATCAGGTGACTCCACCAGAAGCAACTCGCGCTGGGCCCTAGCGAAAGGGCTGATCTGATGCCGTTATGGCGGGCCCGCCACCACCGACCTGAGCGTGGAATTTCTCTCCGTCAACCGCAACACATCTGAGGATTGCTTAGGACGGCAAAGTCATATTTTGTCGAGGTACGTCTGAAAGATGCTGGAGCGCGACCGTCTTCTCTCCGTGTTAGGGTGGGCAATGTCTTTACCTAACATGAGACTCTTATCATCGACGGGATGAACCATCCACCGAAGAGAGCCTGTCATTCGAACTCGCGCGCGGGCTTGGAACGCCTCAGTATACGTCCATGTAAATTGTCACTGCATATTTCAACGGGGGACGTCCTGATTTTGCTTTAAAGACTGCCGCGCGCGAGCCTAATGACGAGAGAAGACGCCTCGTACCAGGCAATCTACAAAAACAAGCTATCAAGCGGAGTGGTATCCTCTAACATGGCGCTCCAACAGGCAAGATGCAGATTTTCGTCAAGACCCTCACGGGCAAGACCATCACCCTCGAGGTGGAGTCCTCGGACACCATCGACAACGTCAAGTCGAAGATCCAGGACAAGGAGGGCATCCCGCCCGACCAGCAGCGCCTCATCTTCGCCGGCAAGCAGCTCGAGGACGGCCGCACGCTCAGCGACTACAACATCCAGAAGGAGTCGACGCTCCACCTCGTCCTCCGCCTCCGCGGCGGCGGCAAGAAGCGCAAGAAGAAGGTCTACACCACCCCCAAGAAGATCAAGCACAAGCGCAAGAAGACCAAGCTGGCCGTCCTCAAGTACTACAAGGTCGACAAGGATGGCGGCATCGAGCGCCTCCGCCGCGAGTGTCCTTCTGACACTGTAAGTCTTCCCTTTAACTCTGTCGACTTATAGCCAGCGACATGGCTGACATCTTCAAGTGCGGTGCCGGTGTCTTCATGGCTGCCATGCCTGATCGCCAGTACTGTGGCCGCTGCCACCTGACCTACGTCTTTGACAAGCAATAAATTACCAATGTCTGCCGCTAGATAAAAAAAGAAAGCAATGTTTATAATGGAATGACTTTTGAAGCGACCTCTTCTTGGTGCTTGGGACGACCAAAGATGGCGTTTGATGTAGCTGTAGTGCATCCGGCTTAGGGTAATGAATAACTTGGTCAAGACATTTCAATGGCGCTCAATTGCGATTTTGCACCGTGCGTAAGAAGTCGTGTCCTATCTGTTCTCGAAATAGATGGAGTATATCGAGAAAAAGCTCAGATCAACCCCAAGAAAAAAAAAAGGTAGTGGAATTAAATGCTACGGGTCCGCAACATTAAGACTCGGCCTGTGTTTCGTGTCATAATGATCTCTCATTTTCTATCAAAGCAAATGACGATTTTGTATAGCCAACAGCGTTAATCGAAAAAGACATCAAATATAACAGTTCAAAGAGGAAAGTTAGAAAAAAAAAAGAAATAGCCATAAGATCCTCAACGCCAAATGCCAAGAAATAAAGGGGAAAAGGGAAGAAACCAAGAAAACTCCTAATCCAACAAGGAAGAAAAACCGCAACCAGGCCAATCGGTGAAGCGTACAAAGACGTAGAACGTGAGAGATATGGCTGCCAACAACACACCAGCAGCTAACCTTCCAGGCCAGACATGATCAAGCACGAGGTTGCTAGGTCCAAGTACGTTACTCGTCGGCAGCCTCCGACTTTCTCTTCTTCTTTTTCTTCTTCTTTTCGCCGTCGTCCTTGGGAGCGTCGTCCTCATCGTGCTTGCGCTTCTTATCCTTCTTATCCTTCTTATCCTTCTTCTCCTTCTTTTCTTTCTTTTCCTTTTTGTCCTTCTTGTCCTTCTTGGTGACGATCTCGACATCAGCCATCTCGTCGTCGCTGCCAGCATCTGGGCCAACTGCCATGACAGATTTCTACAATGTGTTAGCAAAGATTCTAGTTACAAATAGGAAGTTTGATACGTACCATGACATCTACATTCTTCGCTGGACGCTTGCCGGATGCGTAAAACTCGAGGCGATCCTCGACTTGTTGGCGCAGGGCCTCGCCGAAGCGCGTAGAAGGGTTCTCGGAGAAGTTGTCGATGCGAGTGGCCATGCTGCACTTGTTGGCGAGGTATCTGGAAATGCGACCCTTGTTGCGGACACCGGCCCTGCCGATGAAGCTGCTGTGGTAAATCAGGCCATACTTGGGTGTGTTGCTCTTGCTCTTCAGGGCGCGGAACAGGGCCTTTTCGGCGCCGAGGATCTGCAGTGTGGAGGCGGGGCACTTGGACAGGTTCGTGAGGGATCCGGCATGGGAGATGAGGCGCGCAGCGACGGGCGTCCCGATGAGCGCTTGGAGATTGGGGGCGACCTGACCCATCTTCTTATCGAGGTAGCCGCCGGTGGTCTTGCGGTTGGCAGCCTGCTTGACAACGGCTTCGGCAAGCTGAGTAATGATCTCGAGGTCGGCGGGGAGAATGTCGAAACCCATGGAGACCTTGGCGGCGTCGATGATGGCCTGGGCCTTCTCACCATCCTCCTCGACGATAGCGGCGAGGTCGTGCAGCTTGTCATCGGTCAAGGATTTCTTGTCACCAATGGCGAGAACCAGCTTGGCGTAGGTCAAGTTGTCCGAGACAATCTTGACGAGTTCGGGAAAGTGCCAGCCGTACCACTCACGGACACGCATGAAGAACTGATTCACGCCCTTGTCTTGAAAGTCGAGCGTGGCACTGGCCTGGATGATGTGGTTGTCGTTCTTGGTGACGCTGAACTTGACCTTGGCACGCGAGTAGGCGTGGCCCATACCGAGACCGGCTTTCTCGATGTCGCCCGTTTTGAGATCGCTCAGGAGCTTGTCGGCGTGCAGTCGAATGCCGCGAATGACGTCTGAGACGACTTCAGAAGTGTCGGCCGTCTCGCACTCGAGGCCGGAGAACTCGCCCTTGATCGCGCCAGCGAGATTCTTCTCAGATACGCCGAGTGTGACCTTGCTCTTCTTGCCGCCCTTGGGAAGGTTGAGTTCGAGGACAGACTTGAGGTAATCGGAGCAGATGCCCTCGGAGACGAGATTGATGTTCTCGAGAGCCTCAACATGACCACTATGGACGCACAAGCATTAGTCAAAGACTAGATTTAGCCTAGAATCCTCGAAGTAGAGCCTCCATTACCGGAAAGGGCTGAAATTGACCAGCTTGATCATTTTGCCAAATCTCGCCAAATCATTGACGGCGGCCTGGGTCTCCTTCAACTTCAACCCGACCGCATCGGCCTGGTGCACCACCTGGAAGAGGGCATAGCCCACGGGGGACTCGTATAGAGCGTAGTCAATATGCGACATCTCGGTTTCCGCACAAAGCACACCACAGTTGTCTTGAGAATACAGGCGTCGGCTACGGTTCGTGGTAAGCCGTGATTTTGCTGGCCAAATTTTAACACTTTTTTTCGTCGAGGAAATTTTTAGGAGCTTCGAGTCGGGCCAATAGGACATCCACGGGGTGCGGAAGTGGAGTTTATCACGTGGAGATAGCGGCGCCATAATCATAATCGGCCTTGTGCATCGCCGAGTTGCTAATGTTTTCTTTAGAAGATCTGAGCAGTTGGATTAATGTTGCGGACATACATGATGACTCAAACTTGTTCACAATCCATGAGAGACCATAGGAAAAAGCTTCATCAATCCAGTCACCACTTGTACCATTCAAAATGTCAACCACGACGGCCAGGTCGTGCCTCCACTGCGTCATCGGGGATCTAGGCGTCGGGCAACCCGTCCCTCAAATTGTCATATTTGGTTTCGGGGTAGGAGAGGCAGTTTTCCTGCTGAAGCAACACTCCGGGGCCACCAAACTCATCAATCACGACTTGAATGAGTGACTCTCCGCCTGTCTTGTCCGCACTACTCTCCCACCACATGCCGCCACCGAGACATCGCTCCTTGATGAACTGAGCTTTGGTCTTTGCCAGGTTGGGGGTGTCGTAGCTGACAAGGACTCGCGATTGCGGGCTGTAGCAGTAAGTTGCTGCCGAGTCGTCATCGCAGTGCTCTTCCGCTCCCTCCAAGGGTAGCTTCTTGTAGTCGTACACGCCTTGCTCCCACGTACCCTGGCCGATGCCCTGGAAGGGCTTTCCAATCCCGTCGCAGTTTTCAAAGGCGCGACCGTATAGTGGCATGCCGAGGACAAGTTTCTCCGGGGCCACACCATTTTGTGTGTAATAGTCGACCGCTGCTACCGTGGAGAATGGTGTGCAGGCGGGAGAAGCCTGGCACGGGTATAGATTGGCCTGGTGACCACTTGTTTGATCCCAAGATCCGGCATAGTCATACGCCATCAGGTTCCAGAAGTCAAGATAAGCATCCATTCCAGAGACATTGAGCTGCTGAAAGTTCTGCGGTCCCGCTGGGCACGCCACGGAAATCTCGAAGTGGTAGTTGTTGGCAGCTCTTGCCGAGTACTCATCCAGTTGCTTGCGAAGTTCGGCAAGCAGCTCAACAAAGTGGCCAGCTTCTTCGGCAGACTTTGGATATTCCCAGTCAACGTCTATGCCATCAAAGCCGAGGTTCTTGACGAGCTCGACGGACGACCTAGCAAAAGTATCGCGGCCTTGTGGTGTACTAGCAGGTGCGGGGAAGTTGGAGCTGTATGTCCAGCCACCGATGGAAAGGAGGACCTTGAGATTTCTGTTTCTCTTCTTCAGGATATTGAGCTGCTTCAGACAGCCGTACATATTGGTGCCAGAGTCATTCCAGGAATCTCCTTCCCAGTGAATGTCGGTATCGGCCCAACCATCGGTCAGAAAGCTATTGATTCGCGGGGTGAGCGGGTGCGAGTGCATTTAGACGGCGAAACCTACACTTCTCCATTTTCGCTGCGAACATTAGCAAAAGAGTACAAGACATGGGTCAGACTCTCGGCGGGAAGGTCTTGCGGGCGATATTTGCGCGCATAAATCGCCCTGCGATGACATTATGGTCAGCATCAAGGTTGACAATGTTATATAGGCAAGGCTCACCAGTTGACAAAGTAGGCCACAGATCGGTAACTCATATTTGCGGGTCGATTTTCTAGGTGAACAAGGTTGAGAATAGGATGGAAATTGGGAATGAAGAGAATGGCAAAGAACAGAATTGCAGCAGAAATATATAGCTGGACAGTTGCCATGAGTAGGTGCGATGAGGCAGTGCCTGCAGCTGCAGCCATTCACAGCGGCCCGCTGTAGCTGTTCGCGGGCTGGGCCTCGTCACAGTATAAAACAACAAAGGAGGCACGGTGAAAGGCACTGTCCGGCTACGAATGAAGAGGATCTTTATTAATTCTGAAATCAAAACTTTTTCATTTCTATCCTTGGCAATTTTCCTGCAAACAAATCCTCATAGTTGAACAGATAACAGATAACACGCTCAGCGTTAATACGCAGCCCGGTAGCCCGGTCGTGTCTAAAAGACAAAAACAAAGTCTTCGTTTTCCAAATCAGTGAGATCTGCAAACGCATTATTATTTTGATCCTCCTCTTCGTAATCGGACTCCTCTCCGTCCGCGGCGTCCAGGCTGGAACCAAGCTCGCCATTATGCGGGTGTCTCTGCCAGTTCTGCTCGATGCTTCCTCTGCGGCCGACCTCATCGGCAGTCTCCAGGCTGGAATCAAATACCACAGCCTTCTTCCCGACCGCCACACGACTTTCGGCATGCTTTCTGTTTAGCCATTTGAGATAAAGAGAGGTTAGGAGCACGAGCAGAATGATAATGCTGAAGAGGGCAATGTTGGCCCGAAGCCCTCGGGCGTAAGATGGCGCCTCGCCTGGTGTGAAGAGGAGAGGGCCGATAATATTACCTGCGGAGGAACCAATGAAAACGAGCGCCGATGTTGATTTTCGTTTCGTGTCTCCAGCAGTATTCTGAGAAGACCATGAATAAATCAGAGGTGCTGAGTTTGTTAGCATATTTTCAAGACCTGTCCATTGCGCGTATAAAAAGGAAAACATACTAATTCCAGTGAATGTAGACAAGCAAAAGTAGCCGGCCAACAAGATGCCGCGATGTGCATCATCGTGAGGGAAACTCAGGAGAATGCCGAAACCAATGATTGGTGGGATGCATAGCAGGATGATAATGATACCTTTAAGCTTCCACCTCATAGATATATAGGCGCTTGCAGAAACGGCAACCACATGAGAAATCCCGACTGGTACATTGAAAAGCATAGTTTCAAAGGGGCTTGACACAAAGGTGTTGATGATCAGCGGGCCAAACGTCGAGATGCCATTGGAGGGAACCGAGACGCAGAATATCATGGCTACCCACAGCCACGTCTTGACATCTCTCAGGGCTTCCCAGAAATGCGCCTGGCGCCACTCTCTGGACATGACACCCATCTGGTTTCCGCGAAGTCTCTCGATGGCAATGAGCTTGTCATTATCATCCAGAAACTTCGCCTCGGTTGGAGAATCGGGCATCCAGACAAACATGGCGGCAGCGACAATGACAGTGACCACGCCAAAGGTGAGAAATATAATCTGGCGACAAGCATTACTGAATGAGCCGGGGAGTTCATGTGTGGGCTCCAACGAACCTGATATGGTCGTAGACCGGAAGTGATGCTAGCAAGACCATAAGTGGCCAGGCTACCAAACTGCGACAAGTAAGCCACGCAAACATCGTCCTGACGAGACGGACACACATACAACCCAAGTCAGGCCATTCATGCAGTACCACGAGCCGATTCTCATAGTCTGTTCTCTGAAGCAACACTCAGCTCGCCATTCTCAGCAATAAGTACGAGAACACGCGCGCAACTCACCGTCGTCGCCACCACATTTGAGTTATGGCCACGAAGCTCGGCCCGACAGCAGCCTCAAAGGCGCCGAGCAAGAAGCGCGCAGCCATGAGCTGCGAGAAATTGGTCGCCCAGGCCATGGCCGTCAGGGTCAGCCCCCAGCCGAGAACCATGGCGCCGGTGAACTTGCCGATCGGCAGCTTCACCAGAGCCAGAGCAAGCGGGAGCTGCATGACGAGCTGCGCCACGAAGACGATGCTGCCGAGCCAGGAGAACTCGTCGCCGACCAGCTTCGTGTCCTCGATCAGGCCAAAGATGGACGCATACGAGAGCGTCGCTTTGTCGAGGGCCTGGAGGAAGTAGACGGTCAGCATGATGGGGAGGAGGGCCCAGTCGATGCTGCGCAGAACGCGGGCGTCGTCCTTGGGCGATACGTAGACCCTCTCGCCGGGCGAGCGGCCCATCCTGACGAGCAGCAGGGCGGCCGCATCACGATACTCCCCACCCGGGGCTGACGAGCTGTCGTCGTCGGAGGGAAGGCCGGCTGGGCGGCGGTGAAGGCTGTTGGTAGCGGCGGCGCCAGCAGCGACGCCATGGTCGCGAAGCAGCGGCTGTCGAGCGGCGGATTCGCGAGGGTCCAGATGTGACCGGATGGCATCCCAGAGCTTCATCGTTTCAGCCGGGGCCCTGGAAATGGCTGCATCACCGACGAGGGTTTGGTCGCGACGAGGAGCTGATGGCGGCAGGTTTTTGACACAAGGGCAGGTCTGCGTGGAATGACGTCGGCTGGTGGGCGGGCAAATGTCAGTGCGCTGGCAATGAGGCTGGCGTTTGTTTCACCTTTGCTCGGGGGGGTGCCTCTAGCGGGCTGAGCCCTCTGGATTAGAGATTCGGAGGGCGTCGCGGGATAAAAACCGGCTGAAGCCTAATTGTTTAGCTGTTAGATGGTTGTTTCAGGATACCGTAGTGGCTTGTCAAGGTTTTTGTCCCAATTAGCATTGTTGTTAGCTTTATTAGAGATGGTGAGGCGATGCTCCCGGGTAGAGTTTGGCGGGCTTGTCTGAAACCTCGTATACGGACGGGGGGGGGGGGGGGGGGGGG
>JAFEME010000115.1:0-66864 GCA_018831755.1 Niveomyces coronatus | reverse complement strand
CCCCCCCCCCCCCCCCCCCTTTCCTGCACAAGCCCACACCGTACCACCTGGCAAAACCTAACCGCCAGTCTCCTCCTCTTCCCGTCCTCGCACAAGGGACGTACTGACGTGCTGTCCCATCTTTTTGTCTTGTACAAAGCCTTCTATTTTATTTTCATCTTGTTTTTGAAAAAAAAAAAAAAAAAAAGTGTACAACTCACTGATCTTCCTCCCCCCTTAACAAAACTTTTGACATAAAAAAGAAGATAAAAAAACGATCTTGGAATGTATTGGAAAGAGCTAAAAATAAAAATAGAAATATAAGAAGAAAAAAACGAAGAACCATGATCAATCCCCCCTTACTCCTCCTCCTTCAACGCCACCGCCAAACTTCTCTGCGAAAAGATATAGTCGACGAGCCGTTCCTCTGTAGAGGGGGCGTGTGAGACAACCTATTCTTCTCTCTCCCAGGCTAATCAACTCGATAGATTTGATTTTCTTCCCGCCAAGTCCCGAGTCCCCCGCCGAGCAAGAAAAACAAATATAGCCAAGCTGACGCCCCATCACCGTTTCCTCCGCTTACATACAGGCAGATAAAAAAAGCCAGAGCCAAGAAAAGAGATGGTCACCAACAAGAAGAATCAGAAGACTATACAGTTGCCCCCCCTCACCCCCCCCCCTCTCTTCTTCCCAAAAAGCCAATGCTCGGGTGGAGGCGCCAAATCGGGAAATCCAGCGGTTGCATGCGTCTTTTCATTGGTCAGTGCTCTTTTCTTTTTTTTAGCTGGCTGGCTCCCACCCCCCGTCCCTCCACAGCAGCCCCAAGGGTTTTTCTTTTTTGTCTCGGTCTTGGAATCGCATTCATTGGCTCGTGCTGTCGTCCGGGTCAAGCTAGAGTGTGACGAGATGTGATGGCGTTCCCGCTTGGCTGCATTTTATAATACATGGTGTCCAGGTAATGTAGCCAAAGCAGTGCGATTCTCCGCAGCCGCTGTGACCTCCGCCCTCCCCCCCCGGGGAGCCTAGCTATGTTCGCGCATTTTCATGCAGCTTCGGCGCAAACCGTGTTTTTGACACGGCTTCCGGGGCGGTCTGATAAAAAGAGGGAAATTAAGTACTGTAGATTAATAAGACATAAAGGTGACGAGATGATCCGGAAGCGCAATAGATTGCTGCAGCGAGCTAGTCCTCGGCAACGGGCAGTCTCTCTCGGTAGTTGCTGCATGGAAAACGACGCAACAGCCGGACGGCTCCATCGTCGTCAGCGCCGCGCGGGCGGGTTGCTGCAGATCGGATCGCCGACTGCAACTTCAATCTTTGTGTCACCACATGTGATTCCCAGCAGTGCGGGCCGAGCCATGGGTAGGAGACCGTGACTTGACTTCACATCCCTCTCTCGTTGAGAGCAAAGCTGTGGCTGTGGCTTCTATACCCACAGCGTCAGAGGAGCAATGTTTTACATTATATACAGTTTTTGCATCTATATGTTCAGCTGTTATACAGGTCTCGGAGCAGCGTGGATGGTGCCTATATCAGATCAGGCAAGGTGAGCGCTTCGTCTCGAGTCTCTCTATTACGATGTCGGCCGTGCTTCCCGCGGCGACACCGCCACAGGCCTCGTCGTCTTGCCCGCATCCTCCTCCTCCTCCTCCTCCTCCTCCTCCTCCCCCTTCTCCCCTCCGCTCCCGCCGCCTCCCGCCACCATCCCCCGCACCGTCCGCTCCAGCGACTCCAGCCGCCGCCGCTGCCCCTCCTCGACCTCGCGCAGCGCCCGGTCCCGCTCCTCCAGTTGCCGCTCCAGCCCCTCGATGCGCTCCTTGTTGCCGTCCGGCTTCTGCTGCGCCCGCCAGTACTCGTACAGCACCAGGCCGACCGCCACGCCCAGTATGAAGCCGTCGCCCACCACGTCCGCGAACAGGTCCACCGCCTTCTCCTCCGGCAGCGGCCGGAACCTGCGCCTCCATATGCTCTGCAGGGCCGACCCCGCGCGCTTTCTCTGCTGCTGCCGGGCCCTTGGCGTCGTCTCCGTCGCGCGCTCGCTGCCGCCGGTCCCGCCGCCCTCGCCCTGCTGCTTCTTGGCCTTTTCCTTTTCTCTCTCCTTCGCCTCGTCCTCGCGCCTCGTCTGCTGCTCCGTCTTGACCGTCGGCGCCTCGGCCTTCTCCTTGGCCCTCCGCTCAGCCTCGGCGTCGCGCAGGAGCGCCACCGACATGCGCATGTTCAGCTGGTGCATCATCTGTCCGTAGCGCGCGGCGAATGCCCGGAATCGCATGTGGTCGTGCGCCTGCTTCTTGATGTGGTTCTGCCGCACACAAAATCTCTAGTCAGCGCACGTCTTTGAAACCCCTCAACACGGCATATAAGATCCCCAAGACCGGATGGCGGAGAAGGCGCAGGAGAAAAAAAAAAGTTGACATACCGCGCCATATTTCGAAATATGTCGCACGAATAGTGCGCCGAGCTTGAATAATGGCAGCGGCACCATGTCGACATTTCAATGCTGATGCTGCTGCTTTGCTCTACTGGCAGGGAATTGACCTTCTCACGAAGCTCGGACTGGGAAAGCCTCGTCACTGGGATAAATGCCCGTAGTTCATCCATGGCACCAAAATCAAGGTGGGGCGCCGCCAGACACAGCGGGACCCTTTTCTGGCCCGCTCACCCAAAAATTGCTGAGGCGCGCCCCCCTTCTGCAGCCAATCATATAGCGTCATCTATGTTGCCAGCAGCAACCAGAGCTCCCCACTAAAGCAGAAAAGTACACAAACCACCATGGCAATCTCTCGTGATTATTATGTACCGCGATCTGGCCGACGATCCACACAAAGTCCATCTTCTAGACCTTTTTGTATCTTTCATTCTGGCCTCAAAAGCGTTGTTGGACATATCTTTTTGCTTTCTCCGTTCTTCTCCCCCCCTTTCTCTCTCGCGGCCGTAATTGACAGTCTCGACGCCGGCCACCACCAACGACGCATGTAGCCAGTCTCTATCCACAGTCAAGTGCTGCTTTCGATAGCAAACAGATAGGTCGGGTCAATCTGACCAACTCAGGCCCTCCTTTATTCCCCCCTCCCCCCTTTTCTATTAGGCCTCGTGCTGCCGCAATGGCCCATAGACTGGTTGCTAGAGGCGCCGACTTCGAGGCACTCTCCCCCCGAGACGCGAATGCTCAACGAATGCCGCCCAAGCCCACCGCGGCAATGAAGACCACCAAAACGACCACGGCTCAGCTCAAGTCGGCAAAGGATAAGGAGCATCCCCCGCCGCCGCCCCCAGAGGTCCTCGAGCCTTCCTCCAACGAGCGCCCGGATGGTGCTGTATACAGCACCGGCAAGCTGCTCGGCAAGGGTGGCTTCGCCATCTGTTATACCGGTCACTTGCAGCCTTCCAACAAGGTCTATGCCCTCAAGATTGTCAAGAGTCACATGCCTGCCAAGATGGAACAGAAGGTACACATCCACATAGCCTACCCCGGTGACCTGGCATGACGAGCACATCTCTAACGGTTTGCAGTTCCAAACTGAGCTGCAAATACACTCCAAGATGAGGCACAGAAACATTGTCCAGTTCTGGCGTGCCTTTTCCTTCCAGAGCAGCACCTACCTTGTCCTCGAGCTGTGCCCCAATGGCTCGCTGATGGACATGGTCAAGCGTCGCAAGGGATTGACCGAGCCCGAGGTGCGCTACTATTCCGTGCAGATCGCCGGCGCCATCAAGTACATGCACAGCAAGGGCATAATCCACCGAGACTTGAAGATGGGCAACATCTTCCTCGATGCTCACATGAATGTAAAGATCGGCGACTTTGGCCTAGCTGCGCTTCTCGTTACCGGCAGGGACATGCACACCATTCGTCGTACAACGCTCTGTGGAACTCCAAACTACATTGCGCCTGAAATTCTGGAAAAGGGCAAAAAGGGCCACGATCACATGGTTGACATTTGGTCGCTGGGCATCATCATGTACGTCGTCCCCTCAGCACCACGCACGCCCAACTCCGCTGACCGCCAGTTAGGTTTGCCATGTTTACTTCAAAGCCGCCTTTCCAGTCATCTACAACAGATGAAATCTACCGCCGCGCCCGAGAGCGAGACTACGAATGGCCAGTCAATGACGCTACCCGCTACATCAGCGAAGAGGCCAAGGACCTAGTGGCAACCATGCTCGAAGACGCTGAGCAGCGACCAGAGCCAGACACAATCATCCAGCATCCCTTCTTCTCCGTCGGCTACACGCCAAGAGAATCCGAGATGAGCTCTCGCCTCCGTGACACCGCCCCCGATAGGCAGGAGTTCTATAGCCGGCTGCCCTCGGCCATGCGTACGCAGTCCACGCGCAACCTGAAGGAACTCTGCCGCGAGTGCTGCATTGGACCCATGGCCGATGTTCAGCTTGTGCACACTCAAATCTGGAAAGAGATGGCCGCCGAGGAAAAGGCCGGTCTGACTCCAGTCATCCCGCTCGCTGACGATATCGTGTACACGCCATTTGATGACTGGATCAAGGAGCAGCAGCAACTACGGCTGAAGCAGTCGGCATCCGCGCCCGCTGTGGTGACTGAGAAGATAAGCCTCCTCCGCCAGCCGCCCCAGAGCTTCGCTGCACAGCAAAGAGCACAGAATAGACCCTCAATCACGGCGCCGGCGAAACCCATCTCTACTGAACCGCTTTCTCAAAGTCTTCGGGTCAAGAGCCGCACTGATTCGCTCAGCATACGGTCCAAAGAGGCTCCCGACTCCATAAGAAGTGTCCGCCCAACCCGGACGGCACTTCCATCCATACGCTCAGCGCCCAACGTCAATGTCGTCGAGCGCTCGGCGACGTTGACATCTTCTGCTTCAGCAATGGTTGGCCACTCGCGTCATAACTCGGAGTCGATTCACGCTGCCACGCTATTCAGCCCCCTCGAGAAATCTAGCCAGATTGCCGGCACCAAGCCGGACGCGATCTTGGAACGACTGCGTCGCCTGGAGGTAGAGCTAGACCGTGCTTTGAATGCCCGCTCCATGGCCATCATCTCTTCCAAAACTCCTACGCCTCCACCGCCACACATTGTCGTCAAATGGGTAGACTACACGAATAAATTTGGTCTTGGCTATATTCTCAACGACGGCGGTGTCGGCTGCATACTCCGCGACATCCCCACCACAGAAGGTAGTAAGACAGCCCTCCTTCCCCCGGCCGGCGTCTTCATCCGAGACGCGGAAAGACATATCCTGCGCCGTCAGGACGAGACTTATCAAGATAGGAACCAGCCCATACCCATGTCTCAAAGCATTACCTTTTTCGAGAACAAGAACGAACTCGGCCTCAATGAGGTATCTCTGTCGCCGGAACAGTTTCGTGTCTCCGTCAATGAGGACGGAACAGCGGGCAAGATGAACCCTGGTCGTGACATCTACCAGCACAGAAAGCGGGAGCGCATCATTCTGTGGAAGAAGTTTGCCAATTACATGATTGCATATGGCCGCGACGAAGCAATCGCCGAGGAGCCCGCCGTCAAAAGTGAAAAGGCGACTACCTCGGAGCTTGTCACTTTTTACCAGCGCTTTGGCGACGTCGGCTGCTGGGCCTTTTGCGACGGTCACCTGCAGTTCAACTTCCCCGACCACACCAAGATTGTCCTCGACGCCACCGGCACATGGTGCCATTTCTGGCACCTACCACAGGAAGCCGCCGAGCGCCTCGCCGAGACGGGGACCATCGGCGCCGCGGCGCTCGACGACCGCGCCACGCTCTCGTACCCGTTACAGACGCTGCTGAACTTTCAGTCCCGGACCAACCCTGCGCGGTCGACCAGGAAGCGACCCGAGATCGACCCGGAGCTGCAGGGCATACCCGCTGCCAACGACTTTCGCCGCAAGATCGAGTTCATCCGCAGCATCGTGCGGGAGTGGGTGGCCAACTCTGGCATGGGCAACAGCTCCATGGCGCGCGAGCAGAGGCTCCGCTGGAAGGGTCACCGCGAGACGATTCACAGCACGGCGCCGCAGAAGCACGTCTGGGTCACGATCGGGTCGCGCTGGGGAGATCAGCGGATATCGACCTTTGTCGATCCGCTCAAGCCGTGGGAGCTAGGCGACGAGGTCGAGGCCAAGAAATGACGAGACAAAGGCAGGAACGCACATGAAGAGGGAAAAAAAAAAATCAAACAACTAACGTAATGATAGAGAGACGAGGGCCGGCTTTTTTTTTCCTTTCTTCATGGATGAGGTCATGAGAACAGAGGGCGGACGGTGTGAATTTTTTTTTTTGAATTGATACCAATTTGTATTTGGAACAAAAGCCGGCGTAGCTATATATACTTGACAATAGTTATTCATTCTTTTTCTTCTTCTTCATGATTCACTCTACAGCTTGTCTCGTAGACGACTCTATTAGTCGCATTTTTGTAATATTGGAGGCCTGCCAGTATCAGCTTCATCCTCAGGCACATGTTGAGTAAACCTCATTAAGAGGGGGGCGAGTTGGGGGAGTAAAACGATACCCAACGTCACAATCACCAAGGAAAAGGATAGAACAATCATCTTGTAAAAGAATAACTCGGCTGTATTTAAAAAAAAAGACAGAATTAATAATAGAAAAGAAAAAAAACTAATAGCGAACGCCTTATTTCCCCCTTATCCCACCTAGACTACTCTCGTCTTTGACACGTTCCATTGTCCATACTTCGAGAAAGAATCCATCCAGACAAGGTTTGCAACAGCTATCCGCAAGTAACCTCCAGCAAGAATAATTAATAATAAAGAAAACTTACAAGCACTTGCGGGCAAAGAAGAAGAAACATAGTATTCGAAGCAACTTTTCACTGGGTGGTAAGAATAACAAAACGTCAAGAGCAAGAGTGTTCCAAGACGCAAAAAATGAGGCAACAGGCGTGACAAAAACCATTCGCATCCTTTCCATCATTCTGATAGCAACTCTGGTCAGTCTGTCTCCTATGTCGCGGTGACATAAACTCGTCAACTTTAGGCATCCGAGTAATATTCTTCATTACCATGGCCCTGTGGTGGAGGCGGCAGCGTCCATCCGCCCGAGGCAGTCAGATTATCGCGCGACGCCGAGGCTGCCCAGTACGTGCTTCGCGAACGCTTTTCTCGCTCAAACTCGGCCCATCGCTTCATCATGATCTGGGAGCTGTCGAATTCGCCCTTGGACTCGTGGCCCGACCTATCCTTGACCTCGTTTTGCGTCTTGCGCGTCTCGCCCCACGAGAAGTCGTCAAACTTCCAAAAGGCGTAAGTGGGGAGAACAAAGTTCCACATAGGCAACGAGATGAGATAAATAAGCATCCAAATGACGTAGGACCACGAATGCGCCGTGACGATAATCAGTACACCGGGCAGGCCCAGAATCAGGCCGAGCAGTACCAAGGGAATCACCTGCACAGGCTGGTGGATGATGGAAGTGATGACGACGTAAAACGTAAAGGCAATAGCGGCGGGCAGGACGAGTGTGCCAACGAGCTCCACAAAGATGATGAACTGCATCGAGAAGCAAAACGTGCCGCACAGATCGCGGACAAGGATGAGCTCCATGAGGTTGTGCACCGTCGAGTTGATCCAGCGGCGGCGCTGCGAAAGGAGGACCATGAATTTGTCGGGGACGGTCGTCTTGCACACCGCCTGCGGCACAAAGACTTGCTTGCGCTTTGGAAAGGTTCGTAGCATGAGAGTAGTCAAGTAGCGATCCTCACCAAGCAGATACAGGTTCTTCTCGTGCAGCGTCTCGACAACGTTCTCCGAGTAGTGCTCCACGACGTCCGGGTTGGCCAGGATGGGCACCCAGTAGTTCTGGCCGCCCTTGGGCGCCTTGATACGATACATGCAGAAGCAGCCAGGCAAACAGGTGACACCACCAAACACAGACTCGAACGACTTGGCCAGGTGGTGCGAGATGAAGTACTCGAAGACTTGAATCGCGGTCACCCAGCTGGCACGCTTGTTCGCAATCTTGGTCTCCCCACAAAGGCCCATGATTTCGGGGTCCCTCACCATTGCCGACACCATGTGCGTCAGACTGTCAGGGAAGACTTTCGTGTCGGCGTCAACCATGAGCACTATCTCATAGTAGTCGGGCGAAATGCCCGTCACTTTCCACAGGCCGTTGAACATCTCGTACTCGAGCTCCGTCATGCGTTCATCGAACATGACCTTTTGCAGGAAGGACATGAGAATGATCTGACTGTCTCGTTTACCACGATTACCAGCTTTAGGTTTTTCGAACTCCGGCCCTGTACCGCACTTGACTATCACCATCATGGGCACTCGCTGCTGCCGCTCCTGCGGTATGCGTGAGTCGGCCCCGTAATCATAGAAACCACAATGCACCTTGGCCATGTTGTGTCGCTTCGAGCCACTAGCCACCGCGACATACGAGAATGGCTGAACGGTTTCCGGCGGCGTAGTATGATCCTTGAGCATAGACAGGCATATGTCCGGAGTCGATCTGAGCTCCCCTTGACCCTTAATGATACCATCGCAAATAACGAGAATGACCTTGTGGCTGTTGGGGTAATCGGTCATGGCAATCGAATCAAGCGTGGTGCGGATACCCTCCGCACCCTCTGAGTAAGCGGTGACCAGACACATGGTGTGGGCAAGCGGGAAGCCAAAGGGCATCCAATCGGACGGCGGTTGGGGGACAACAGAATCGTGGATAAAGCCGGCCGGCCCAGGACCGTCAGTGGAGCCGGGGTTTCCGAAGGAGTCGGAGCGAAGAAAGCTCGCACGGCTGTCATTATTCTGCTTGTAGAGCGCGTTGGGTTGAAGCAGCGCACTACCTTGGCTGGACATTGTGGTAGGAAGACGCCCCCGCGCGTTGAGACTACGGTCGGTAGGATTGAGGGCGGAGAATCGCGAGGTGGTCGGTAGAAAGGTCGAACCGCGCTTGCTAGTGCGATCAGAACCGGCTACGGTGCTGCCCGGCTCGCCAGGGAGGCGCACAGGGGCTCGATAGATATCGTTAGACCAATCCTCAATCTGCTTGTTGCGCTTGCGGCGGTCGGAGCTTTGTGAAGTCTTCGTCGCGGCATAGTTGCGGCTGATGAACCATTGGAAAATGATGGCGAGCACGAATCTAGAGACAACCACGGACAAGATGAGAGCGAGGGCACAGTAAAGCACCACCTTAGAGGCGATACAACCGACAGTCTCGGTGTCGACGGAGCCGACCTTGATGATTTCCTGGAAGCATTGGGCATACTGTTTGTCGACAGAGCCTTGAAGCAGTCGAGTGACATCGCGGCCGCGAACGGCTTTATTGATGGCAGAATTTGTGTCCCGAAGCTCCTTGAACCGATCCGGGATGTGCACCTGAGTCTCGTTGAACCAATTCAGGATATCGAGATCAAGAACATTGCCCGAGTAAACCATCAGGTTGCGCGAGCTGTTGCGAATATCATCCCATGAGAAGTAAACATCGGCTGCACCCCGAAGTTTGTTGTAAAAGAAATCACGGGCAGGGTTGGAGGTATGGCAGGCGTAGCCCAGGTAATAGGGAACGGTGGTGTTGGGCTTGGAGGAGCCATCCTGGTTGAATGTGGTGCAGGGAAAGTACCAGGCCAGGTCGCCATTGGAGTTGGTGGGAACATCAGATCCAGGAGCAGCGGTGATGAAGTTTTTACAGGCGCCGTTGACATTCTGGAAGAGAAAGCTGCCGTCCTGACCAGAATGCTTCTCCGGCAGGTCAAATAGGACGTTGGCACCAGTGCCGTCGAGGCGACGGGGAATACCTTCGGCGACAGGGTGATGCGATTCGGACAGGTCGTAGGCGACACCATGGAAGATCATGTAGCCACCAGAGACTTTGTTGACCTTGAGACGGACAGGCGGGGCACTGCAGACAGCAGCAGTGAACCCGAAAGTGAGGAAACCGACAATGGCCATGATGGCGAGGATGATGCTAATAAGACCCATCTTTTCTCGCCAGGCGCGCTGCTGCGCCTTGGCAGGCATGCCACAGCAGCGCAGAATGAAGCCGGGGCACCAGAAGGTGACGAGGGAGCAGTAGGCATTCCAAACAGTCGGGGCGCGTAGCTTGTCCTCCGCGACCTTGTTCTTATGTCGTCGCGGTTTGATCTTACTCTCCTTGACGATCTTGCCGTGCTTGCCTCTGCTCGGACCACGCTGGGGCGGGGTAGTCTTTTCCTGGCCACGTATGTGGTGCTGCTCCTTGGAGTTGTCCGAGACGCTTTCGTAGGCATGGGAGCCGCCGGAGCGTTCAGTAGAGGCGTCGATTTGCTCTAGCATGGGGTCGTTGCCGGTGGAGGACGGCAGAACGTTCATCTTGGCGGCATGTTTGTGATAGTGATAATTTCGATGGTCCTTGTCGATGCGGTTTCGCTCTGGACGTATGAGACTTCGCTTACGGGATAGGGCATCTTCGGTACGCGGCGACGTCGCTGAGCCATGAAGAGGCGCGGTGTCGGGGTTGTTGTTGGTGTTCGAGATGGTATCGGCGAATGAGGATCCAGATTTGCCACGACGATGGCTGTCAGGTGATGCGATATGAGATTCACCCGTCTCGATGTCGACTGCCCGATGGCGCCTCGAGGACGAGTTTCGGTAGGTTCGGGCCCGAGGGGGGGAGGTGGCCCCTGGCCTCTCTGGGAGTGACATTTTAGAATTTCATAAAGGCTGGTGGTGAATGATGCAAGTAGGGAAGAATGATACAAAAAGAATTAGTAAAGGGAATAATGTGCAAGCAAGCAAACGAGTGACGCTATCTGCTGGGTGATGTGATGCAGAGTTTTGTGATGAGAGTTGTCAAAGGAAAAAGGGAGCGGGCTAAGTAAGAGCCGCCCGCTACGCTAATAAGGTACAGTAGCCATGATGCGATGGGTGCGAAGTATACCCATGTATCGTGGCACGGTTCTGACTTGTTCGGCGGCGTCAAGAGGCCTTTACAGTGCTTACGGCGGGGCTGCCGATACATGTGTGTACTTGGTTGTCCAGCCGACCTTGGTAGTTGGAAGCTTGGACAGTGGTAGGTAACTACTAATCCATCCGTCGACTTTATGCTTATATGTGTGCATCTATCATTTCAAACTCATGCAAGTAACCAAAACTTAAATCGTGGTTTATCGATATCTATTTATTGTTACGAAAGCATTGTGCTGATTTTTTTTTCCGCTCGTGAGGAATGTTAATTATGGAAAACCCCACGCGGCCCGCCTGGAGGGTCGCTAGAACAGTGCATTGCCAGCGACTTATTGAGACAACGGAAACAGATGAACATATACGGGTTATCACTACGAACTGAACCATACTATAGAAAAAGGTAAAATTACCGACCGCCCGACGATACCTGATTTCCTCCATGTACTATGCTATGTATAGAGTACACTGTAAACAGCATGACTACCAACCACGCATTTGCCATCACGTGCTACAGGGTAGGCCGCCACAATGTTCAGTAGCCGAGAGAGCAGGTGATGCGAGAATGCACAATCATGCCAAATAAAGGGAAACATGAACGGATAGGAGTAAAAAGAATAGATGTCTGCCAGGCATCCAGGAGTAGCAAGTCTTCGGCACGGCGGTGCCTTTCTCGTATATCTGCATGAGCGGTCCGCCCAACACGCTAATAAAAAGGCATGCCAAAAACTTCGGCTCAGAATACGATGTCGCCACCGACAAGCGCGAGGGGGCCGGCGGCCATGGCTCAAACAACAAAGAAGGGTTGTTCGACGTGGCTGAAACGCAAGGTAAATTGGCAAACCGTTTTATACATGGCGATGCCTAAATGGTAAAACAGGCGAGGGGACTGTTTGAGCCAGACGCATACTGTACACACTGTACAGAGCTGAGGCCGGAGGTTGCGCGCGCGACCAATTGCAGGCTGGCTGATCAAATGACCAGAGATCGCCCGCCTGCCCGTCCCCAAAAGGCACAGTAGACAGCCAGCCAACGTACTGAAACACGCAGTGCAGTTTCGATACAACAAACAAAAATGCCAACTACAGTAGGTAGTCAGCTCTAAGCCTTCGTCCAAGCCGAGTGGGGCCCGGATGGACCTCACGTCAAGCAAACTAGCTAGAGCCAATTCGGGCAAGGTCGCAACGAGGCGGTACGCGGATGACCGGCCAAGCCAAGCCATTCCGGTGCTGGCTGGGCTCGTGATGAGGGATAAGCAAAGTTCCGAAGAAGCTTGGCCAACTTGGCGACAACGTAGGAGATGACGGCATCCCGGTGCGGAAAATACGAGAGTTGATTCAATGAGCGATGTATACAGGGGCCGGTGAGAGAAAAAAAAAAAACAAGAAGAAATTAGTGACTGTGCCTGGTCGAATATGAATACTCGAGCCCTTTGTATTCACTCAGCTGGGCCACTCTCGAGTAGGCCTGTCGGAATGGGCTGAAAGCCGCGGGCAGGGGTCGAGTCCGCCAAGGGTCAAGGGCGGGAACGATGACGACGATGGCACAGGGACGGCGATGGCGAGTTATTCTTAGGCCACGGCGAGGAGCTAGCCTACTAATAGTAGTAGTGCCAGTATGTAGGACCTACAAGTATAACGAGGAGGAGACTCTGCCTGATGTTATCCCCCGGTAGTGAAAGGGGGTAATAGTTCTGTAGGTATATGCACGTGCACAGCAGCACGGTTAGTAGCACTAATAAAGGTACAGTACTGAGTAGCGCGACGCCACTACAGTTTAGGATGAGGCTGAAGAGCTACAGTACAAAGAATAAATCTGCCCGTGGGCATTCATTGCACTGGCGGTCAAGCCCTGTGGGCGATTTTGTTGTTTCTGGCACGTTGACACGCCCACGATGAAATGCTACCACGACTTCCCAATCTGTACTCGGCGAGGTAACGTGTTGGCGTCCGCGGAGCCGCCATCAGCCAAAGCACATCAGAGCCCGGGATGTAGTAGTCGGTGGAAGGTAGCAATAAGGATCTGCTTACGGATCCTTGTGTCGTCGAGTCTCTGCGAAAGGGGGAGGGATCTTGTCTGGCTGCCGAAAACTACCAAGATCTCGGCGTCTTCCCAAGCGAAAGTGGCCTACCGTGGAAGCTAGCTGTCCAAGAGCTGGCTGTGGAAAGTAGGCATGGCCGCGTCGCATCTGCACCTATAAAAGCTGGAAATTCCGCGTCTCGCTTACACTAATCACAACGGCCGAAATCAATCGTGCATGAAACGGCCCTGCAGAATTTTTTCAATTTGAGACTGCCGCGTAGTCCTTGAGGTCCACAGATGTCCAAGCAAAAACCCACCGCAAGATAGCCCATTGTTGCTCCTGATACTGTATGTACTGTACACACTGTACTCATGTCCGTACACTCTAAATTTACAAGGTACGGCCGCCAGCCCGCTGCATCTCCAATCGACGCCCTAAAATTGAGACGAGGATCAGCACTGCTGCACGGCCACTGTCACGTCATACAAAGTACATGCATACAACATGTTGTACATACCTGAAGCGTGGCTCTAATCGAAAACCTGACAAGTTACTCGAGATAACGACTCAGTGTGCACAACGTAGGTTACCGTTGGGGACCGGTAGCTTCTCAAGTTTTTCATTGCTGTAAAGAACTTGACTTGTGCACCAAGTACCTAAGGTAGAGAGAGGTACTTCATAACGGTTCTTAGTATTGTTACTGTAGCAGTGGTACCTAATGCGTTAGTACGTCCTTATGTACTATCTGCCACGGTGCGGTACACTCACGGCCAGGTAGCCCTCTCTCTCTCAATGCTTCGATATCGCGACGGCAACTCGCGAAATACTCGCACTCGGGGGCTGAGCTGACTGCCCTGCTGACTTAGTACCTACTGCTACCTATCGTACTTCTATAACTACTACTAACAATGTATTTGACTGGCTGCTGAGTTTTATTTTCCGTCTCAGCCGTCTAATCCTTGCCTCTCCTGGCCATTCTCGCGAACCGTTCTTCAGCCGGGTGGTCCCTTATTCACAGCCCAACCTGGTCCTGCTACAGCACTCCGTGGCAGCGCAGCTCGCTAGACCTTTTTTTTTTTTCTTTTCCCCCCCTCCGCACCATCACCATCTATCATCATCATCATCTCCTTTTTTCTTTTTTGGATCCTGAAACGTCATTAGATTTTATTTTGTATCATTTGCCTCCATTCTCTGCACAAGTGCCGAACTGGGACTTGTAGTCGATTTCTGTCTGCACCCATTTTGCCTCGAAAAAGACAACGGGGGATTCGCTGCAGGCTCAGAGTTTCCAACCGCACATCATGGCGGCTGCCACCGCCTCACCTCCGTCCTCACCTTCGCGGCCAGCCGACAAGCCCCAGCCTTTAGCAAGCCTGTCTGTCAACAGCTCAGCAAAATTGCGCGATGCTCCCGTATCGCCGGTCAGGGTCAATTTTCAGGAGCATGATTTCCACAGGCCCTCCAATGCCGATATCGAGCATACCGCCGATTCTGCCCCCCGCGAGCAGTTTGCCGACTTGACACTCGACTCCAAACCGATAGACGACGCCACCGTTGCCCGTCTCCGCGTCCAGGACACTCACCGCAATTCCCGAGAATCCGACGAGTCCAACACTACATCACAAGCACCCGCCTCGCTCCAGTCCTCCGCACCGACGAGCAACAGCTCAGTATCCGCTGGTAACGACGGCGCTGAGTGCACACCCGCAGAACAGTCGTCTAGCTCTTCCATCGCCGGCCAAGGCATTCCCCGTAATCAGTCTGTGCCCCTGTTTCAGTACCACCATCAGGATTCCTCTTCCGAGCCTAGAAGTGGCGCGACGCCAGAGCCACTCGACAATGGCTCGAATCCTCGACGCCATCTCACACCCACAATGCAGACCATGAGACGCACCTCTATGCCTCGACCGCAGTCTTCGTACTCGTCCTACTCGGAATTCGGTCCTCGTGGCGTCTCCCCCGGCCTACTTTCCGGGAGCCCGCACATGCGTGCCCCTTCTGCACAGTCAAGGAGATCACCCGACAATCGTCACTCGAGCTATTCGGAACTTCTTAATGTACCCTACCCTCAGCAGGCGCCAGCGCCGCTGACGTGGGACAACTCCAATCTGCGCAATGTCATCGGTAATAACGCTTCGCTGCTGAGCGCCCAGAAGACGCTGGAGATGTACCGCCAGAACGTGAAGAAGACCACCGACTTTTCCATCCAGTACTCCTTTGCCATATTTCTCGTATCCACTGCCCAAGAGCAAGGGCTGGACTGGACCGATCCCAAAAAGAAGCAGGCACCTCACCGGGACCTCGACAGCCCGGTCGTGGAGGCCTCTGTGGCCTCCCCCGTCGAACTCATCCGCGAGGCCAAACAAATTCTACAGCGCCTCGCCAACAATGGCTACCCTTTCGCTCAATACTACTTGGCCGACGGGTATGCCTCGGGTCTCTTTAACAAGGGGAAACCCGACTATAGCTCGGCCTTTTCGCTCTTTGTGCTCGCGGCCAAGCACGGTCACGCCGAGTCAGCCTACCGCACGGCGCTCTGCTACGAATTTGGCTGGGGATGTCGCAAGGACCCCGCCAAAGCTGTGCAGTATCTGCGGTCGGCAGCCTCTAAGAGTCACCCTGGCGCCATGACGCGTCTGGGCAAGGCTTGCCTGTCCGGCGATCTCGGCGAGAAGCGATATCGCGAGGGAATCAAGTGGATGAAGCTCGCTACCGAAGCCGCCGACACGCAATACAATGCCGCCCCTTATCAGCTCGGGTGCCTGTACGAGACCGGCTACGGCGACGACGTATTCCGGGACCTGGGCTACGCAGCAGAACTCTTCACACAAGCGGCAGATCTGGGACATCCTGAGGCCAACTACCGCATGGGCGAGGCCTACGAGCACGGGCTGCTCAATTGTCCGAAGGACCCTGCGCTGAGTGTGCATTTCTATACGGGAGCCGCCGAACGTGGCCACGCCGCCGGTATGATGGGGTTGTGTGCTTGGTACATGGTAGGAGCGATCCCCATACTAGAAAAGGACGAAGAGGAAGCATATGAGTGGGCGCGGAGATCGGCAGAACTGGGTAAGCCATGACCTGCATTGTTTATTGCGTATACTTTGTTGACTAGTGTTGCTGACTGGTATTGCGTAGGCTATGTCAAGGCCCAATACGCTGTTGGGTACTTTTTGGAAACAGGCATTGGGTGCCGGCGAGACATCCTAGAGGCCAATGTTTGGTACGTGCGGGCCGCCGACGCCGGCGACGAACGAGCGAAGCAACGACTGTCAGTGATACAGGCAGCGATTCATGGTGGAAAGCCGATGGAGGTGGCGCCGCCTCGCGCCGGCGGTAAAAAGGACGACAAGGACTGCGTTGTCATGTAGGATATCTCACGAACCCGGCAGGGACGCGTACTCAGATAATGAAGAACAAAAATCCGGCATGGTGAGGAGACGAGGGAGCCTAATAGCATTTTCTTTAACCTGCATTTCTTTTTTCTCCCACAGCGATGCATCATCTTTAATATAACATGCTTCCGTAGATGGAGGGGGGAACAACGGAGGAGAGTGTAAGGTGGCGATGCTTCTTTGCTGTATCGGCATTTGAGCAGTCTGGTTGAATATAGTTGCACAAGTATATTTAGTCGATTTGCGCGTCTTTGATCGTGAAAAAAAAAATGTGCATGTAGTTTGTTATTTAAGTGTGCAGCAAGAGCCATATTTCTGCTCAGGGATATCGAATGGTTAAACAAGAAAAAAACAAGACAAAAAAACCATAATAATGTCAACGCCATGCCAAGTCTAATGTGCTACAAGAAAGGGAAAAAAAATATACCATAGAACTCGTGATGCGCAGCGGTACTGTCTGTCCTTGAAAAAGGGTCTAGAGCTGATCACCTCCATGTTGAGTGTATCTTGCGCCTCCTCTTGAGCCCGACCTCGTCACCTAGAAGCAGACTCTTCCAGCGCCGCGACATGGCATGGCGGTCGCGGCCGAGAGTGCGCGCGCAATCCTGCCAGTCTGACTTGGAAAGCTTGATCTTTTCGAGCACGAGCTCAACAAGGATGCGGTCGTCCTGATCTGTCCACTCACTCGGCCCGCCGCCGCCACTGTCAGCCGGCGCCTGCAAGTTGTGAAAGTCGGCGCGCGCGAGGCCCAGCGGCATGCGCTCGGGAGCGATGCGCGAGCGCTTTGGCGTGGACGGAGGTTCTGGAGTATTGCTGCGGTCGCGCTGCTGCCTGGCGCTGGTCGTGGTCTCTGCGCTGGGCTGCCGGCGGCACGATGGCGGCGGCGAGAGGCTGCGCTTCTGGCGTGGCGGCGTCGAGCGCTTGACGATGATGCTGCGCGGTGTTTCTTGCGGTTGAGGGCTGCCGCGGGTGCGAAGACGCAGCTTCATCGGGGTCGGGGCGTGAGCCATGGGCGGGGTGGGCAGCGGCTCGGGCAGAGGGCCGCCGGAGAATGCGGGTGAAAGACCAGCATGCTGTAGTGGTGGTGGTGGTTGTTGTTGGTGATGATGCTGGTACTGGTGCTGTCGTTGTTGTGGTTGCTGAGGCATCGCGCCGGCCATGAGGCTCTGAAGGCTGAAGCAGCTCGAGGCGACTCTAAACGTTGGCGGATAGGATAGCGCGGGTGGGCTGGACGGTGGGGAGACGATGCCAACGATGCCGGGCTGATGGTCGCACGGTAACGCAGACGGGAGGAGCATTGCGAGGATCGGTGATGGGAAGATGATTTTTCTTTGGAGTTGAGGAAGATTGTGGTGAATTGGTATGTCGTGAATACAATTTCAGGTGAAAAATGGCAAATAGTCAAGAACCGAAGGAGTAAGTTGTTCGATTGGGACAAACGGGAGAGCAGGAGGCTAATATTGGTTTCCCTTGAGAGGTGTAGCAATAGAACTTGGACTTGGCGCGGGCGCGGGGGGGAGGAAGGTAGAGAAGGGGGGGGGGGGGCGTGGTTTAGTACTGTAGTATGTACTGCGTGTAAGTATGACGGCAAGGGAGGAATTCAACAAGAAGCAAATGGGGACGCCCTGGCCTCGGGAGGACGCCCTAGAGCTAGACGGGGCAGACGGTGGACAGGGCACGAATAGAAACCAGTCTAGGCAGGGCTAACAGCCGACAGGAATGTTTTTAGTGCGCCGCTTGCAGAGGCCGGACTGCTGGACTGATCTGGGCGGTTGACAAGGGGAGCACGAGTTCCCCATATTAAAGAAACGAGACGCGGGACCACCTGACGCAAACCGATGCAACGTACTGAGCAGTGAGGTGAACGGGGAGCTTTCAGGACAAGTTGATCGGGGAGATTTTCTATCGAATGGTTGTCTGGCATTTTATGACTGTATAGTTGAATGAAGAAAAATAGAGAATGTATTTCGACGATGATGAGAGTGTACAAGTCTTTCAAAGATATTTTGCAGTGGACGGACGGCTGGCGTGGGAGGGGGCCAGCTGTCAACGGTAAAGAGACACGACAGCTGCCTGCATGAACCGGTGGGCGCTCGTGTGTCGCCTCTCCCTTGTCCGGCAAGGTGTCATCTTTTTTTTTTCTATTGTCTCATTCTCAAACCGAAGACAGGTAAGAGTCGGAGAGAGATACCAGACTCGAGGTATCCGACTATTGAGTTTGTCCTCTCCCTCCCTCGCTCCCTTGATCGATCCACGACTTGGGTGAGCAAAGACGTTGCTAAAAACCGCACGGCCCAGGCCGCTGCCCTCGAGGATAAAGGACAACTGAAACGCATTCAAAGAAGCCGACTGTGCGAGGAAAACACACATTCGCAGTTGGAAAGAATTGCCCTGAACGAGACAAAGGGAAGTTTTCGAGGCTTGCAAGGCTTGGCAAACAACATTCATTCATGCGATGCAGGTACAGTACCTGATGAGCACCTGTGCATCAGGGCGAAGTGCCCCCTCCGCGTCTTCACCATATATGCAAGCACTTTAAATCCAGGCACTCCACCCCCCTCCCTGCTCGCCCTTGGGTATTGAGCCTTTACCTCAACCCTCTCCTTGCGGATTCCGCTCGCGTCCCCGATTGGCTGCCCCTCCCTGCATTCGATCAATCGATGGCTCGCGTCATATGGCCAGGGCTAGCAGAACAGCCCTTGCCGCAGCCCTTGCTACCAGCAAATTTTGCGACAAGGAAGAGCTGCCCCTGGCCAGATGCTTGCTTCTTGCTCGCCTGGAGATTGTGTGCCTGAGGATCTAGAGGCTAGTAGGCGTGAGTTTCTAGAAAGATGATATGTATGTCGTACTCGTGCTTGAAAAGGCATTAGTTAGAGGGAGCACGGTTGCGGCCGCACGCGCCCAGCTAGTTCTCTCGCCGCATTCCTGGGGTGAGTTTACGTTCCAGCGTGCGGTGAGCAGGACTGACTGACAGTGCGTCGATTGACTTGCTCGAATGCCACCATTTCACTTCACTGTCCATGCCCGAGACTGTGCGAGGCGTTGGTTTCGCCGGGCGTGTAAATGTCGTGGTGGCCATTACATCATCACTTAACGCGCCGCGACGCGTGAAACACGCGTCGCGGTTTCTATGCGGATTTAGCCAAATGGGTTTACCAACTTTGCATTTCCAGGATTTGTCCCTCCGCCACGGATTGGATGACGAATTGATCGTCCAAAGTCTAAACAGCCAGCATCGATCACCATGCCAAACTTCCGATGACGAGACCGAGATGTGGTTGTGCGCTCGACCTGTTTTCGAACATGACCAATCGCTGTTCCCGCCATTTTTAAATGAGCCCACGGTGTTGAAGCTGTCTGGTGCACAGTGCGTATACAGTCATAGAAATACAATTTACTATAGGAATAAAACTTGCAATCCTGGAAAGGACATTATTATGAAGATCGTGATGACGAGGCATTGTGTATTAATCAGGCATAATGCAAAATCATTTACGCCATCTGACGCTGATGCAGACACCGCGTATCGGCATCTTAATCTCGAAATCTGTCCAATGTTGCCACAGGCGACAGTCAACTCCTCTGACAACTATTCCAACATCCATTCTATTCGAGCTACAAAGAAGCAATACGGGGCGAGGGGCAAGTAGTGCTCAAGAATTATGTATCTGAGTGCCTTCAAAGGCCCATCTTCTTTGTTCGCCGGGTACCCAGTCATGGCTCGGCCCCGTGCGCCCAACCTTCTGGGCGAGCAAACAAAATAGAGGCCAATATATATATATATATATATATATATAGCGCAAAGGGCCGCGTCCGGGGCGAGCCTCCTCTCTCAGCGCCTTTCATTTTTTTCCGAGTTGGCCCATGAGACTGAGAGGAAAAAAAAAAATGTTTGACGCCTCGGGCCGCCGGAAGGCTTTTCGGAGAAAGAAAAAAAAAAAAGCACCGACCCAAGGTTGCTGTTGTAGGCCAGAGCATGGCTGCCTAAAAAAATCCGAGTTACAAAGAACTTCTCGTGATACTCTTTTTTTTCCTTCCTGCCACTTTGTACTCGTTTGCTCGTAAGACGCTGTTGACGCTGCTTCTTTTTTTTTCTTCGTCGCCGTGGAAAAGGTACTGTCGGCCAGTCCGATACGCACGCCCTTTGCTTTTCATCTATTTGCGCAAAATAATGATGATGATAGTAATAATAATAATATTAAAATCCGCGGTGACTGCGAAAGAAAGCCTCTGCAGGCGGACGCCGTGATGCATCCCCAAAAAGTGTACCGCTTTGCCGTTGGCAATGCCATCATCATATATGCTTTCCCCCCGGGGGGTTTTTCCGTGGCTCGCCAAATATCCGTGCGAGAATAGGACGCGGCGGGACCCGGTGGTTTTTTTTTCTTGTTTTCTTTTTGCCGATACGGTTGCCGTGCATTGTGCGACCAACTTACAGTGGCCACGATATGAGTCCAGCTGGATCTTGGCGCCGATGCCTCCTCGCCTAAGAAACAGTCACTCGCTGTGCTTGACAAGATACATAAGCTCGGGCTCTCAAGCACGCCCTGCTCAGACTTGCTGGCGCTAGTGTGTACGCATCGCAGGAAAGCTGGCCTCACTCCGTCACTGGCCTTGGTTTCCTGCTCGTTGGCGTTGGCAGAGTCTTCACCAACATGAGACTGAGCGAGGACCATGAGCCTGCCAATGGCTGACTTCCGACGCGCCATTGCTCCTGCGGATGGCCTTTGGAGAGCATCAAAGCCTGTATGGCCCCGGTGGTCGATTGGAAGCATCACGTAGCTACTCTTGCCAAGTTGTCCGGCCCCGACCATGCCCAAAGGATATTCACTATCCCAAACACATTCCGATAATAAACTCGGGTATCGTTGATCGTGAAATCGGCTCAAGGTCTGACGACGGCAGCGCCTCGATGCCGCGGGCCACGCACCTCGACGGACGAAGAGCGATTCGTCATCGGCCCAGAGCCGGAGATGTGTCGCCGAGAAAGAAGGGGGGGTTCGTTCCCGCCTCCGCAGCTGGATGCAGTGGTTCTGGCTCGAGCGAGTACGGCGAGCAAGTACACGGTGGAGATTGTATGCGGTTGTTTTGATTTTTGGACTGGAGACCACTGCTAGAAATGAAAAGTATAATACAGAAATGCCAGGTCATCTAGAAAAGCACTTATTGGATGTGACAACAGAGTTGGCTTTCATGATAAGGTACACAGTACAGTCTGTCTTTCGTTTGATAGCAAGTAACAGGATAATTCTATGCATGTATGGATTCGACTTCAACCGGAAACAAAAGGACCAGTTATGCAGACATCTAGGAATAGTAACAAACCTGGAATCTTTCGTAATTCGTGAGGCATGGATAGAAATGGCGCACAATGTGGGAGACAGCAAAAAAAAGGCAAACCCTTTGTCTTACTCGACACTTTTCAACATCCGCCGCACCTCCGTCTCTAGGCTGGCCGCCGTATCCTCCTGAACGCCGCCCGTCACCTTGTCCGCCAGCTCAATCTTCTTCTGGCAGGCCTCGTAGATGAGCTCCTCGATGGTACCACGAGCAATTAGTCTGACGACCTCGACATCACGTGTCTGGCCGAGGCGGTGCGCGCGGTTCTCGGCCTGTATGTCGTCCTGCGGGTTGTCAGACTGGTCAAAGATGACAATCTTGTTGGCCGACGTCAGGTTGATGCCCGTGCCGCCCGCGCCCGTCGTAAGTAGGAACACGGGGATGCCCTCGTCGGTGTTGAACTCGTCGATGAGGTCCTGCCGCTCGGACACGCTGGTGCTGCCGGTGAGCACGCGGTGGTCGATGGTGTGCGTCGCGAGCACCTCGCGCAGCAGCTCGATGAGCCGCGAGAACTTGGAGAACACGAGCACACGGTCACCGTTGGCGCGGTATGTCGCGATGAGCTCCAGGAGCTTCTGGACCTTGCCGCTGGCAGTCGTGAGCTGCTGTTGTCCTGCCGAGGTGGACGAGACGGCGTCGAAGCGAGCGAGAAAGGGATAGTCGCGGCACCATAGATGTAGCTCAAAGTCGGACGCGTTCTTGAGCTCCTGCACGAGGTGCTTGAGGTCGGGCTGGTGCAGCTCCGACTGCGGCAGCCGATCCATGAGAATCCTGGCCATCTCCGTCACGACCTTGTCGGTGAAACGATGGCGGAAAAGTAGCGGATGTAGTGCTGCCTTGCGTAGCTGCATCCACACGTTGTTCTGGTCGTTTTGCCGGCCGCTCGACTTCCGCTGCGCGGGCGCCGTCTTGAACAGCTCCTCGTACTCGGCGTAAAAGGCGGCCTGCTCCGCTGTCATGTCGCAGTGCACCACGCTGCAGATCTTGCGCGGCAGGTCTGACAGGACCTGGTCTTTGCGACGCTGTAGAATGAAGGGCTCGAGAATCGTGCGG
This sequence comes from Niveomyces coronatus, assembly GCA_018831755.1. Lineage (NCBI taxonomy): Eukaryota > Fungi > Ascomycota > Sordariomycetes > Hypocreales > Cordycipitaceae > Niveomyces > Niveomyces coronatus. Next base: position 44,200 of record JAFEME010000115.1, on the reverse strand, counting down.
GCGCGCTTGACACGCTCGCTGTACAGGAACGCGCCGTTGGACACGTCACGGATCGTGACTTTTTGACTGAATATATACTGTATGTGCTGCATGTACCCGTCAAACATTTGCGGGTTGATAAAGTTGAGGAGCGACGTCATTTCGAGCAAATTGTTCTGCACAGGTGTGCCGGTGAGAAGCATCTTCCAGGCGGCGGGGATGCGGCGTAGATCTCTGTATCCCTTGGTCTCGGGGTTCTTCATCTTGTGACCCTCGTCAAAGATGGCGGCGTTGAGGCGAAAGGACTGCATGGCCTCGAGGTCTGCCTCCGAGTTGATCTGCGAGTATGTGGCCAGCACCACGTGGTAGGCATCGAGATCATGCTCAACCTGATAGGCAATCTCTGCACGCTCAGACTGCGTTCCCCGATAGCCGACTACGGACAAGCCTGGAGCAAACTTCTCAAACTCGCCGAGCCAGTTGTTGTATGTGCTGGGCGGCACGACGATGAGATTCGGCCATGAGCGGCCAGCCTCGGCCGTTTCCACGAGCTGACAGATGAATGAGATGACCTGACAGGTCTTTCCGAGGCCCATCTCGTCAGCCAGTATGCAGCCGATGTTGTAGTTGTTGAGAAGCGTCATCCAGTTGAGGCCAAAGAGCTGGAATGGCTTCATGCGGCAGTGACCGTCCATAAGGGTGGGCTGCTGGGGCACCAGCGGTCGCACATAGTTTGAAAGGCTGTTGGGTGTGAGAGGTGCGCCTTCGTCAGGCGTTTTGCTGTTTTTCGAGTGGCCGAAGCAGTCAAGGTCCCATGTGTCCATGACGCTTTTGACGGTACGAGCCTTGGTCTCGCATGTCGCAACTACCTCGTCAATGGCGGTGACGGCATCCAAGAAGACTTGGACAGCGTCAACGACAGTCTCTCCGATGCTAATTTGCGCTCCCTTTCGAGATCCCGGCTTCTTAATGGTGAGGCTTCGAGCCTTGTGTAAATCTGGAAAAGGGCGGTGTTCGACCATTGGTTCCAACAAGCCTTCCTTCAGCCCAGTCATGGCGGCTAATTCCTTCAGTGTGCTATTGTTGATCGATTCTAAAACCTTGTCATCTTCTTCGGAATCAGAGACCACTTGCTCTTCCTCGTAGTCATCTTCATCGTCCTCTACCAGTATGACCTCATCACGTGTCGGCGATTGTGGTTTTGGCGGCGAGAGCAGATTTTGAGGCGGAGAGGATTTCGGCGGGGAAGATGGTAGTGACGATACTAAGCTTGGTCGGCGTCCTTTCACGAGCCTTCTCTTCTTTTTCCGCCCCTCGTTCTCTAGAAATTCTATCGTATCTTCCAAGTCATTATCGCACGCTCGTAGTGCATCTCGCACCTGTGCAGGCAGGAACCTATCACCGAAAACTTCAAAGACCTGCCTCAGCCTGATTCGCGGCAAATCATCGTCCGCCCTCGGCTTATAGGCGAAAGCAGATACGTGCGCTTTGAAATCTGTCGGCTTGATGTCGCCCCGGGGAAGATTCAGGCCACCGCAGTCGCGGCCATCGTTATCGTCGTCGTCGTCGTCAGAGAGCAATGAAATGGCATTGTGATTGGGTCGTTGTGGCGACACCGTCGGCCGTGCTGGCGGCGGGCGGAAGACTGTGCCTGCAGGCGCCAATCGCGATCCGAGCTTGGATTTTCTGAATGGCGACGACGCAGGCACCTCGACCACACTTGGCGATGAAGTGAGAGGCAGCTTCTGTGTTGATTGCGTGCCTTGCATCATGGCCCCCGGGGAGCAAGGGATGGTGTCCTGCTCCGGCTCAGGTGTGAGAGCACTGAGACGGCGAATTGAAGGGAGAGAAGAAGAAATATTGGCCATGGCGAGTTGGAAAGTCAAGGCAACCGTTGATTGGAGCCACTCGCCGCGTGTTCGGAGGACAGCAAGAAGGGGATAAAAGACACGAGGGGAAGAAAATCTCTATGTTGGATGCAATTGACCCGCGGTAGGGGCGCGATGTCATCACGAAGTCACGTGTACTCTTCCAAAGAAGTTAGAGTGGTAGCGCCACCCTGTAAAGGGTAGGCAGGAGTCAGGCCAAACCTAGCGAGGCGATTAGAGCTTATTAGAGACGCTCCATCAGACAACAACCAATATGGCCACTAGACGAATCAACGCGTCCGAAAGGACGGTCCTGGAGAAAGATGAGGTAGAGAATGAGAAAAGCAATATCAGCCCTGCGGTACCGCAGTAAGTCGGCCGTGTTGCGGGTGTCATGAGAAACTGAGGCCGGCTAACAAGATAGACACGTCATTGTCAAGCTGTTAAGCTTCACATTTGCCATGATTGTGATTCCCATTGGGTCGTACTTCCTGACAGTGCACACAATCTTTCAAGGTCTGCATATTCTTTCATTTTTGTTCATACCCCATTCAACACCATCCATCCAAGATGATGCCCGAGGAACTTGCTGACCCGGCCAAGGCAATTCTTCATGGGCTGGCGGTTTTGCAGCCCTCTTGGCAAATGTTGTACTCTTGGGTTATGTAATAGTGGCCATGAAGGAGGATGACTCTGAAAACATCAAGGCCAGGCACAAAAAAGATGAATAAATCGTTGTATGATTACGTGCTGTACGGTAAAGCTTGCAGAACTGGGTAGAAATGAGTGGCGGTCACATCAAAGTATAATTACGGTAATCAGACTAGTACGCTACCAACGCCGGTCATGAGCATTATGCATTATACAACGTTATTCCTTGCCGAACCGACGTGAAAGCCAGCTCTTCCTTTTTTCTTGCGTGGGTTGCCGCTTCAGAACACTGCCCTTGCGCGCAACTGGCGGTGGTGCCGGCTCATGACCAGCAACGGGTGGTGGCGGGAGAGGATGCGGCTGTTGGAAGCCAAAGTTGGACTGCTGATGCGCGAAGTCGATGCCGTAGTCGTTCATGGGATCTTGACGTTTCGCCGGGGACGCTCGCCGGATCGAACTGTTATCACTACTTGTTGGATCGGTTTGGTATCCTGCGGGGTCCGTATGCCCGCTGCCAGCAGCAGACGTGACGGTTTCATAAGACCTGTCCTTATTGGGAAGCGGATAGACGTTTTGCTGGTACGAATTCTGTTGGTGTGCGTTTTGCTGGTAGGCGGGCTGTTGAGGGCCGCTTTGTTGATAGCTATTCTGCTCATAGTCTCTGCGAGATTGACGAACGCCCTGACCGTCGAAAAATCCCGAATTACGACGAGTGCTTGGTGCAGTATAAGGATCACGGTATGAGACGGGGCGGCTATTGCCATAGTAGCTATCCTGAGGAAATCGAGGTTGTTGGACTATCGAAAATTAGTAAACAAAATCGAAACCAACGTGCCGGGCATCTAGAGCTCACAGGCGGATATGCTGGTCCGGCGATTCCAGTTCGCAGCCTCATCACCCCGCTGCACAGAGGCGCGGCGACTATATTCGCCATTAATAGCAGCCTCGAAGCCGCGGATTGTATCGAGGGGTCTCTCCCAGCGTGATCTTGTGGGATTTGAACGGTCAGGATCGGCTGTGGCGAATTAGCATCAGGTGAGCAAACTTTCGAGCCGTTGAGATGAAGACGTACCAATTAGATTTCCCATGTAATCTTTGTGCTGGAAGGCTCGCAGAGGCGTCGTAGTTGACTCGGATGCCATGGCGGCGACCATTGCTTTTTTCTTGGTTAGTAGCTGGAGGGTTACAGTGCACCAGAGACAGTATACTCACATGGTTCTGCCTCGTACATTGCGACGAGGGGGTCGGCCTTTGAGTGCAGTCGATGAGTCTCCTTGTCGGCAGATGTTTCGTATTCCTTTTGCGAAGCAGAGCTCTTTTGAGACTTGTGAGACTTTTTGGAATTTTCAGATCCGATGCTGAAGCTGCGCGGCTTCGCACGATCGTTTTGATAGTACTGGAAACCGGCTGGAGGCCGCTGCTGCTGCTGCTGCGGCTGCTGCGGCTGTTGAGGCTGTTGAAACTGCTGTTGAAGTGGCTGCTGACGCGGCTCTTGCTGTCGTAGCTGTTGTGGCTGTTGCGGTTGGCCCTGAGGCGGAGAGAAATGTTGATTGCCCGTTGGAGCAGCCATGACGGCGGCGTGCTGGGGGGACAGAACGGGTTTTGAGGTGGGTTGCTGGGCACCTGGTAAATAGCTCGATATGGCCCTGCAATTGACCCTGTCAAGTTGTGTATATGAAACGGGGGTATCCGGCCCGCCAATTGGTTGGCACAGGGGATGCAGGAGGAAGACACGAGTGGATCAACAGATCGAGTGAATCAACAGTGTCCGATGAGAGGCCTGGTCTTGCGTGGCAAAGCTTGTAAAGAGCCCTGTAGTAGCGTGGTATCAACGGCGGAGAACAAAGACACTTGGGTCGAACAAGTCCTGACAGTCAAGTTGAGAGAGCTGGGATCAGGTGGAGGAGGTTGGGGCACCACTACCGCAGCGTGCTGAGGCGTGCGGTGCTGTACACGTGTGGGCCGCAGCTAGAAAAAAAAAGGAAGAAGATGATGGGGAGATGTGATGCGAAAGTGCAATGGGCGTAGCCAAGGCAAAAGAGGCAATGGCCGTGAATGGCGGGGGAGAGAAGAAGACGGCGATGAATGGCGCGGGCAACGGCAACAATGGAAATTGATGAAAGGATGCTGTTGATGATGAAATGAAAGGGACAGAAGCGGGCGAGGAGACGAGGAGCACGACGGATGGGCAATCGCGATGCAAGCGGTAGAAGTTGCCACTTGACGTGTACCTGGCGGTATATTTCCCGAACCCCCTCTCGATAATGGTTGTCGCGCTGGTAGGTGCCTTGCAGCCGGCAGTGTACTGGACTGGAGGGAAGGGCAGGTACCAAGTTCAGTCTTTGGCACTGTAGGTACCTCGAAGTACGAAGAAGTACCGTAAAAGGTTTCTTTTTAGCGGCGGCGCTGGAATAGTAGTTAGTACTAGGTAGTTGGTTGCAGGTGCTGTAGCGTGCAGGCTGCGAGGCAGACAGTGGAGAGGTCTATTACTTGGATAGGCCGAGGCCGTACCGGAAGAGCTGGAGGACGTGGCGGTAGCGGGAGCGGTGGTGGTGGTGGGGTGAGTTTTGCTGGCTGCCCAGTTGCCGAATCGTAATCGTACAAAGTCGATATCAAAAGTGATGTGAGCGTGATAAAGACCCTGGCTTGGTGAATGGCAGGAGGAAATGAAGCAGAGCCAATTTCACGGCGCAATCATAATATTGGGACGGCTGGTTGGAAACGGCGCAAACGATTGCAGTAGTGAGCAAAGGTCAATGCGAGTGGTTGGTGATGCGAACGGAAAGAGAGAGATAAGTAGTTAGGAATGACGGTGGTGGATTTTATGCCAGTTATAGCCAGTCGTGGTCGTTTCACAGACAACAACGGCTTGAACGAGCGGGGAAAAAAAAAAGGAAAAACAGAAAGATAGAAAAGCCAAGTTAAAGTTCTGCAAGGAAAGCTATATTTATGGTTGAATTCCCGGTTGTGCAAATCGCAATTGTACGATAGCTGCTGGGCGAATTACTCGAACGAACCCCACCACACATAACCTTTGATTAGACGCTCATACTGTACGTTCTTCACTTGGCGTCCCGTCATGACGCGTCGCTCTGCCACTCGCCGGTTGTCCCAAGCCGTGGGTTAGTCATTACCCTTTTCGCATCCGTCTTCCTTCCTTTGCGGCCACGCACTAGCCGAACTAATGTATAAACGGGACTGGTCGGGCACCTTGTGCAGGTTTCGCCGGCAACCGGACCTTGAAAATATTCCCCGCCCACACCCCCATTCCGGCCCAGAACTGAGCCTAAATCTGGCTCAGCATACAAGGCACTGCTGGTAGGGCCCGAGGTACGGAGTAGGTACAGTACCTACTAAACCTGCCCTGCTAAACTGCTCTAGGCACTACAGCTATGGAACATCTGCCGCCCAGCCAACGGCGCCACGCGGCCACTGCATGTAGCAAAGAGGTGTCGATACGAGGATGCATTGGTAATTCTACGAATGCCCGCCTGGAAATTTCGAATGGGTCGCTCGTCGAGTCTGAAGCAGCGAGCCGCGACGTCTTGGAAGAGTCTCTCTCGGACAGCGCATTGGCCCGGGTAATGAAGTACTGTACCCAAAGGCTAAAAGTAAAGCCACGGCAAAAAAATCTTAGGCTCGGAGGCTGTGGCTCAGTCGAGCTAGGCTACCGACATGTGTTGGACAGTAGCATCACCGCGACGTGAGAGAGAGTGTGTGTGTGTGAGAGAGAGAGAGAGAGAGAAAAAGAGGTACAGTGTGTAGATATGTATGCATGTACGTACAAAAGGGTTTGGCAAAAAAAAAAAAACCGCCAATTTAGCCATGGTAGAATACGGAGTGAAAAGGAAGTTTTTTTTTTTGGCCACCGCAGGTACTGTAACGTATATCTATCTATACTATAGTCTATAGGTACATGTTACTGTGCTGTAATGCATATCTTGTGCCACCTACCTGCCCATAAACATAAACTGCTGGCATACAATACATACATGCATACGCATGATACGAGCGCCGATCTGACCACCCGCTTGCCCAAACACAAAGCACTCTGCCACCACAGAGACTCTTGGACCGCATGTGTCGCCTGTGGGTAGTATCGCGACTGTTTCAATCCTGTCTCTCAAATTGACCAGGTTTGCAATGCCACCACGTGTTTGATGCGCATCACGGAACACAAGAAACAAAATTTGGCCGCGCCGCCCGATACTTTTGACGTCGACCTCCACTAGAGAGCTGTGCGCATGTTTCACCAACCGTGGCCCTGAGATGAGCCGTCCGTGGTTATCCAAGTCGTCGCTCAGGCCGATCAACAAGTCGATGACTCTAATCAAGAGTCTTCGGCACCGCAGCTGCCAACAGCCTTAAACTCTAACGTATCGTGCGCCAAAATTACCCGGATAGCTGCCAGAAATACCATTGATTATTACCTCGGCCATCTCGCGCCGTCATACGCTTGCGATGGGGTTTGATTGCCGGGCCCCGGCGCATTCTTATTTCGCAGATATGAACATAAGCCGTAACCCAAGTCGTGACGGTCGAAGATGTAGATTGAAATGGTGAGATGAAGGTAATCTTAACGTAGTGGTGTGGCGCGGTTGGATAAGCTCGCGGCTCGCGCTCATCTTGTCGAATTCTGAGCCGTAAGGTCCTTGCCGTTACTAAAGCATATGAGAAGGCACTGCTGCTGTGCGTCAAACCGCCGCATGAGCCACACAGGCCTGACTGATTCCATACGCTTTCTTCGTGGCTGCGAGGTCTTGCTATTCACGTATAACTGAAAGCCGAAGCGGGTTCCAACACCAACCTTTCGCTACATCCACAAACTCGTACTCAATCGGGAATCCTGCGAATGCAGTCCGAACCTGGTGGGCTGCACTAGCCAGCATTCGACGCGGCGATCCGTCAATCTTGTGCTCAGCAGTCAGAAACGGATGGAAAACGAGGCGGGATCGCCGGGACTTTGGTCCGATGAATCCGGTACGGCGCGGGCAAAGGGATTGTACGATGGGTAGCGTCGGACACTCGGTGTGTTCTGACTGAGAAAAGAGGTAGCGAAGCAAGAATGAAGTGGAAACCCGCAAAGAAATAGAATAGAGGATAAAGAAGCACATATGAGCTACGCGTGCCCGCTACTTGGTCGTTGAGTCTCTTGTGATGGAACAATCATACTGGGTAACAATCCGGCGCTTGACTTCATCAACTATAGCAAAAGTTGTCTTTGCCATATGGCGTCTTTATCTTCGGGCACATCCATTGTCGTCCTTCAGACACTTGGCTACCGATGTACACAAAGCACAGCGACGTCACTACGAGCGCGGTCATGATTCAACGGCAAACGACTTTAATCCCTCCTCTCACCCGAGTCATTGACCGCAACGCCGCGCTTTCGAACGAGCGCCGGAGGATGGCAGATCAGGTGGCGATAGCATCGTGGTGTCGCATCGGACTGCCCATGATACCGGATCTGCCTACTTTTGCAAAGCCCCATGACGAACACCATAGCAGGAACACGATCATAGAACGCAGCGTACACGAGTGCAAATCAAGATTCGGCTCACACTGGTCATGGCTAGCACCTTCTTATCTCTTTGATATCATGCGTGTAATAGCGCTGTAATGAATGGTTCCTCAACTATCGCAATCGCAGTTCTGGCCCATTTTAAAACAAATGCGCGCTGACAGAAAAGAGGGATTCTGTCCCTGTTCGGTGTGTGCTATCAGAAGCTCTAAACCTTCGTACTTCCCAAAGGCCCTATTCGACCCCCGGAACCGCGCAGAAGCTCAAGTCTTCCGTGTCTCGTAATGTTGCCGCATCGTTAACGTCTCGAATATTGTAATCCCCCAAATCTCATCATCGTATCTCCGCCTCACACTTCTTCTGAGTTGATTGTCGAATTTCACAAATCGCATCGTTCTCACGTTTCGTGTCGGACAGGAAATGTTTTGACGTCTTTTTAAGATTGAATGCCCTTCACGCAAGGCGGTATTTTTTATATCCTTGCTTCCTATGCAGCCGAAATCAAAATCGCCCACTACCAACTCCATCCCCATGCCCGTAATTATATCGAGGAGGGGTACAGCATAACGCGGACCGAGGCACCGAAAGACTTTGCAGGGAGAGGAGAAGAGAACTTGGCACGGACAACACCGGAGTTGCCTGACGTGAGTTAGTATTGTCGGGACCAGCACCGGCTGAAAAGGGATGATTGTCGCTTTCTGACGTACCATGAGGGCGGGTGACCTTGCCCCAGATGACGCGGATCTTGGTACCGCGAATTTCCTTCTGACCGCGGTAAACGAAAGCAACACGCTTGCCGAGATAGAAGCTGCAGGGGTTAGCCGGCGCTCGAATTCCGCGATATTCACCACTCAATTCGACCTACTTGGCAGCCTTCATGTCATCGACACCCTCAATCTTGATGAGGGATGTGCCAGGGCGGGTAATGTGACGAGAGCGCTGATAGCTCAGGTGACGTCCCCTGCGAACGGTCAGCCCGGTTCCTTCACCATTCCGACTCATTTGTCGCAACTGAAATATCGAGAACAAGCCGGTCGGATCGCGTGGATGCAAACTCACTTGACGTATACTGTGAGCGTGTTAGCATATGTTTTCTATAGTGACCAATGCGGCCAATCCTCGGCTTCGTGGCTGCAACACCCTGACGTGACGTACATCTGTGGCCGGCTTCAGTAGGCATATTGTCTGTATTTTCCACCACTGCCGTTATAAAGAAGGTCGTAGGAAAGACGTCTTAACGAAAAGACCTGTCCCTCTGCTATAGTTAGTCGTCGATGGTTTTGTCGTCGGGTCGGCTAGAAGTCGTCTCAGGTGGATGCGATTATGGATTGTGTGGTCAACTACGCATAGGCTCCAAAAAAATTTGTGCCCTGTAGATCACGTGCCCGCTTAGGGCAGCTCATATTAGTCATGGAAGATGGCACGCCACGATTGTGGCGGATTACCCCACCTGCACCAGCCACCTGCGCCCCTTCGGTCTTTCCGGGAATTGACTTATGTAGGCCAACGTTGTTAAATGGATGAGGGGCATCAAATCATCGACGTGCCCACTACCTACTCAACGTAATCGTCACCGGAAAAATATTCTTCAGATTAGCCATCCAACTCTTATTTATCTAGGTTCGATATTAGATCTACAAAATAAAAACATTTGCATCTGCCACGGTTTTCGATTCTCTAGAAATCCCTCGCAAGTAGCATTTACCGGCCGGGTCTTGAGACCGGAGTGGGTCAGAAACTCCGCGGTGAGACTGCTACCAGAGGTATGTGCCTCCCCACGCAGCGGACAAAAGAATCGAGCCGTTTCTAGCCATGGTTCTGGTGTGCGGATGGTTAGCTTTTTTGACCATCGGCCGATTATACCTTACCCGCAATCAGTACTAGATAGGTAGGCAGCTAGGTAGTATGTGACTTGCGAGTCTGACAAACCAGCGCATCCGGTGCTATCTGCTAGCTGCATATCAGCGCATCATAACCCATTCATAACGTTTATTGAGCGTCCCGTCACCGAGCTCACCTTTTCAGCAACGTAATACATTTTTCCATTCTGAAGGGCTTCATCTGTTCCTCAGTCCTCCTTCCTCATTTGTCCCTTTTCTAATTATCGACCTGCGGTTGCAATGGAGCAGACTCCCACTTCGTACGGTCACCGAACCCCGCAACATAGCTGGCTGCTTGCTTACCGCTAATGATGCAGGACCATGGAACTCAAAGAGAACACAACCATCGTCGTGCTCGGCGCCTCCGGAGACTTGGCTAAAAAGAAGACAGTACGTTCATCTACACGGTGGTGAGAGTATAGGTTCTAACAGTCATAGTATCCCGCCTTGTTCGGTCTCGTAAGGAATTTCCCCGGGTTCCGCAGCCTCAAACTGACCCAAACGCCGATAGTACCGAAACCAATTCCTACCCAAAGATGTCCGCATCGTCGGCTACGCTCGCACAAAAATGGACCACGAGGAGTACCTTCGCCGAATCAAATCATACATGAAGACGCCTACCAAGGAAATTGAACAACAGCTCGAGGACTTTTGTGGTCTATGCTCGTACGTTTCCGGCCAGTACGACAAAGATGAGTCCTTCCAGGCTCTCACGAAGCATATGGAAGATCTCGAAAAGGGTCGGCCTGAGAACAACCGGCTCTTCTACATGGCGCTCCCTCCGTCAGTCTTCACAATCGTCTCCCAGCACCTGAAGAAATGCTGCTATCCGGATAAGGGCATTGCCCGCGTTGTGGTTGAGAAGCCATTTGGCAAGGATCTGGCCAGCTCTCGAGAGCTACAAAAGTCGCTTGAGCCAGACTGGAAAGAGGATGAGCTTTACCGTATCGATCATTACCTCGGCAAGGAGATGGTCAAGAACATTCTGATAATGCGCTTCGGCAACTCTTTTCTCGGCGCCACATGGAACCGTCATCACATCGACAATGTCCAGATCACATTCAAGGAGCCATTTGGCACCGAGGGTCGCGGCGGCTACTTTGACGAGTTTGGCATCATTCGTGACGTCATGCAGAACCATTTACTTCAAGTCCTAACTCTACTGGCCATGGAGCGCCCGGTGTCTTTCGATTCGGAGGACATTCGCGACGAAAAAGTGCGTGTTTTGCGCGCGATTCCCGCACTCGAGCCCAAGAACGTCATCATTGGCCAGTATGGACGCTCTCTTGACGGCAGCAAGCCCGCGTACAAGGAAGACGACACTGTGCCCCAAGACTCGCGCTGCCCTACGTTCTGCGCACTTGTCGCTTATATCAAGAATGAACGTTGGGACGGTGTGCCATTTATCATGAAGGCCGGTAAAGCTTTGAACGAACAGAAAACCGAGGTTCGCATTCAATTCAAGGACGTCACTTCGGGCATTTTCAAGGATATCCCTCGCAACGAGCTCGTTATGCGAATCCAGCCCAATGAGAGTGTCTATATCAAGATGAACTCAAAGCTGCCCGGTCTCAGCATGCAGACTGTCGTGACGGAGCTCGACCTCACCTACCGTCGTCGCTTCTCAGATCTGAAGATCCCCGAGGCCTACGAGTCACTGGTCCTTGACTGCCTCAAGGGCGATCATTCAAACTTTGTCCGTGACGATGAGCTTGATTCCAGCTGGCGCATCTTTACGCCGCTGCTACATTACCTCGACGATAACAAGGAGATCATTCCAATGGAATATCCTTATGGTAAGTGACTTGACCACGCCGCATAGCAGGTTCGAGATTAATGTAGCAACTAGGTTCACGTGGACCATCTGTGCTCGATGACTTTACCGCCTCGTATGGCTACAAATTCAGCGATGCGGCAGGCTACCAGTGGCCAACAACGTCTGCCACGCCGAATAACAGCAACAAGTTGTGAGTGGGGTACGTAGAGCATGTGATCGGGACTTGCGAGCGTAGCTGGAGTGCGTGAGGTAGATGGACGTGTTAATACAAAAAGTTTCTTGACGGTACAAACCTAGACGCTGGCCAGGTATTCAAGTAGGGGACACAGAGGCGGATATGATAATGATACGGCGACGACAATGAACAACTGTTTCGCGATTTGGACAAGGCGACGATGAATGCTCGCATGTCAAAGTGTCGAGATCTTGTGAAATAGGAATGTAACGAGATGGACTGTTCTATATTTAGACGCGTACAGAGCTTATCTATAACTATAGTTTATTTATTCTTGGACGGTCGCAGGGACAAAGAAACCGGAACCAAAACTGACGAAAAGTTGTCTTGGTAGCGCAAGTGTAGCGAAGTGGGTCGTGCACGACCTCACATGACTTGACCTCTGTTGCAGAACAATCTTCCAAGCTGACATCACCTGGCGCGCGCTTCCGCATCGCGACCGCTGCCATATGTTTCAACGGTCGCGCATCATCATCATCATCGGACTTCATACACCACGTGCTTCATATCCCGGTTCATTCGCGATGCTCAATCGGCACGCGCCTGTCCCACGAACGACTTTGAGCTAGGCGGCCGGAGCGCAGATGCCTGCCATCCTCGAGATGGACAACGGCAATGTCGATGGCCGCACCGATCATGACCGGCAAGGGAACAGAAATGCCGTCCAAGACACAGGCGGCGCGCCCGATAAGGGCAAGTCCAAGGCCGACGGCGCCGTCGGCTCCAACTCGATGCGCATGAACGACCTGCCTGACGAAATCGTCCACATCACACAGGGATTCATCCCACTATCCACGCTGCTCTCGCGGCTGGCGCAGGTCACCCACAACTCGTTGCAAGAAAAAATCGCCGATTTGGCCAAGATGACCCTGCCGGCGTCGGCCGTGAATGGGGCATCAACCTTTTCATCCAGCGGCCCAGACGATGTCTCGGCGGAGAACCTGCGCAAAAAGTCGTCTTTACTGCACTTTGCACAGGACATGCACGCAAAATGGGTCAAGGCTCTCGTGATTACGGAATGGAGCCGCAAATCAGAGATGGTTAGCAAGTTGATCGATCTGAAGTTCCACATCGACCAGCAGCGCATGCTATACGACATGTCTGTGGAAAGCATGGTCAACGTCAAGCGAGACCTGTCTTATGCGCGCATGCCCAGTCCGGATCTCAAGACAGCCCTGCAAATCCTATCAACTGGAAGTGCGCCCTGGATATCAGACGTGAGTAGGACGATCCGGTACTCTGTCTAGTCTTGCTAACATAGGCCAGCATCACTACATCGAACCGCCTGCCCTGACTCCGAACGAGCAAATGCGATGGGTCAACGAACTCAACACACTACTTTCATTGCGTCTGAATCTCGATGATTATGAGAAGATGCCGGTTCAATTTCGTGATTACAAAATCAGCTCCGGCCGTGTCACGTTCAGGGTGCCTGGCGAGTTCGAGGTGGACCTGACCATTGCCGACGAAGATTTCGAGAAGCAATTCTGGTTCATTGATTTTCGCTACACTTTCAGGCCTGCCGCATCCACACTTTCCGATAACTTGCGAAGCTATCTCGAGACTTGCGTGAACGATGCGCTGGCCAGGGACGGCCTAGCCGGCTGTTATCAGTTTTTACACGAACTCGTTCTAACAGCCAAAATCAGAGAGCTCAAGCGTCAAGCTCAGCGACTAAGCAGGACCTCATGGCACGGTGCGCTCGTCGTCGAACCGCTCAATCGAGCCTTGGCCATTCAATACTGGTCATCGCGCATATCTACTGGAAAGAACTGGGTGCTCGTCGGCGTGAATAGCGACAAGAGTGATGGCCAGACCGATGTAAAGTCGTCGAGCCATCTTGTTGTGAAGTGGTACAGAGACAACAAAGAAGTGACGGACGCGAAGCTGGCCTTTGACGTCAACTGCCTCTCCACCGAGGCTCTTCTGAAGGAAGTCATTGGAAGACACATAACCTTCATATTACGGGGGGTTCGCGACAAATGGTTGGAAACAGGCGGAGTTCAGAGACGTGATGCGACCATGACTTTAAACACATCAAATCACGACCACGACGCTTGTGTGCTCACGACACGGATAGGCCGCGCCGGCCAAACGACACTCCTAGTAGAACCAACGACGGGCATGTTTGCAATCAAGCCGCAATCAAAGTTCTCCATCTCCAACGAGCATCAGCTCAACAATGGCAAGAGTGCGACAGAAGATGTCGTTGCGTGTCTTGAGAACATACGTTGCCTGGTGTTAGAGGATGAGCTACATCGACGTGGTAGCGTGGCGGGATGGCAGTCACAAAAACCGCCGTTGTCTTTCGAAGAAATCAAGTCAATAACAAAAAGCCACGACTGGACACGTACGATATGGATACGGAGGCAGGGCTGGGGTGACAGCTGGTATCTGGGCATCTTTCTTAGCCTTGCTGCCGATGAGTGGTGGCTGATTGAAGCGTAAGTTTCTGGTCTTTTAAATCCGATTGTGAAAGAATATTCTGACAAGTCAGGCACCACAATGAGCCGGGTCGACCAGTCAGGTTCCAATCCATGCTTTCGCCTATCAAGGGACAACAAGACCTGTCGGAAGATTTTTGGAGCCACCTGACCGTATTTGCTACTGGCATAATCGCACAGGCCGTCGATTTGCGCGAGCTGCATCGTCTGCGTATCAAGAGTCACTCAAACGATGCTGTCGACACCTCGTCAGCGCAGCAGTTACATCAGCCATCGATACAAGTCACTCTAGCCTCGATGATGCCGAGTATGATGCAGGAAGGACAATCCAGGTCCCGGAACAGACACCCGTGGGCAGACAATATCGTCACTATTCGATCCACAGGCATCGATTCGTGCGATGGCAAATTATCATGCGTGTCGGAGGCACTACTCCGCGTGCGGAATCCCTCAAAGTTTACCTCGCTGAAGGGTGCGGTGGACAGAAATTTATCATATAACGCGACCCTAGGAGAGTTCTCTCTGCGAATACAGCACGCCATCGGCGAGCCGGTCCTTCCGACACTGAAGTCACGGATCACTGCCATTGACCGGTTCGTCAACTTCCTAGAGGCCATGGCCAAGGCCAAGGGATCAATTGTCTGCGAGCTCATAACGCTCAAGGAGATACGTTTCTTATATCAGACGGCAGAGGAGGAGAAACAGTGGCGCATTACGCTGGACCTGTCCAGAGACGAGATCGTCGTCATCGTCGACCGCAACAACCCACACTTGCGAGTTCTTGACCTGGTGCAGTTTCTTGTTAATAGTGATGGCGGTATTAGATCGCTCATGCGATGGCTCTCGGTGTCTCTGGAAGCGCTCGAGGCATTCAGCGTCATCGAACAGCGCTGGGAGGATGCGCAGTCTAAGCACGTGGCGCAAATACAGCTTTATATGAAGAACCTCTCGTGGCTGAGCGTGCGCTTTGTCATCAGTGGCCCGCCCGCAAAGCAGCTCGTTCTTCAAGTGCGATCCGAGACGCGACGTGGCGAGGCGTGGTGGCATGTGTGGCGCACAAGCAGCAGCGACGGTAACGATGATGGAACGATGGCACCCCCCGAGGATGCGTTCACGCCGGCGCTTAATACGGTGTGGGAAGGCAGCGGCGATAGCTGGTGCGGCCTGTCTGTGGGAGCCGCTGCGCGCTCGAAGAGTGGGCTCATTGCACTGCTACGAGCGGTGGACGACGCAGTACGGTCTATCATCAACGTTGATGCCGCGTCGGCCGCGGTGCCGCCAGAGTCGCAGCCACCACAGCCGTCAGCGGCGAAAACCTCGGCCGCGCATCCCCCGCAGGCGCAACGGACGATACCGGGCAAGGGCAGCAACGCGAACGAGGTGGTGATTTTGGATTAGGCTGGCTGTGTGACTATCAGAATTCGAGCGAAAAAAAAACTTGCGAAAAAAATTACGGAGAGCGACTTATGATACCAAAGATGCCTTTTAGCTACAATAATGGAAGACCTGGAAGGTGACTTTTTTTTTCGGGGGCGGGGGAAGGGTTAGCCCATTACTTGTTTCCCCTTTTTTTGATAGCAGAAACAAAGTAAGATATGAAAGAAAAAGAAGATCAAACAAGGCAAAACAAATAGATTGCTTAAAGGAGTAAAGAGTAAAAGGATTGCTTTTATGGTAGTTCTCTACCATCTATAGATGTACATGTAAATTCTTTCTGATGTAGAAATACAAAGTGTGTGGTCGTTTGTTTATTTTCCTCTCTCTCGCTCTTTTGTATTCATCACTTCACTCGGCGACAAGGAATTTCCTTTACCGTGTGAGCAATCATTGAGAAGCAATCATGCTCCTGAAGACCCGTGAGAGGCTCGCCTCCAATGACGTTGCGCGCAGCGTCGTAGCCGTTGCGCAGGGCGCCGAGGGCGCCGATTCGCGCGTACGACCCGGATGCGACGCCGAGCCGACCGCCGAAGCGGTCGACCAGTTGCCTGTGGCCGCGCTGCAGGCGGTTTATGTGGCCGACGTTATGCTGGGGAATGCAGTCGCGGGCGAGGCGGGCGGTGGCGTGGCACGGCGTGGAGCGCGGGATGCCGAGGTGGCGCTCGAGGACGGCCTTGGCCTGCTCGACGGCCTCCTCCTCGGACGGGGGCCGCGCCATCCCGCTCTTGTAGTAGTGCCCGCCGAGCAGGACGAAGAGCTTCGTGCCGGGGGGCTCGTCGTCTTCGGCGCTGGGGGTCTTGCCGGAGGAGGACGAGGAGAGGACGTCGGAGTCGAAGAAGACGCCGAGGGCGTGCTCGGGGTTCTGAGCGGCGGGGACGGAGCGCGGGATCAGGTAGCCGAAGCCTGGGGGTTTCATGTCGGTGAAGGGGTACCAGATGTTGACGGTCATGATGGAGACGGACTCGATTTCTGCGAGGGCGCGCAGGGCGTCGCCGGTGGATCTGACGAGGTCGTGGCTCGACGTGGCGGAGATGACTCTATCATACAGAGCTGGCTTGCCTTGGGATGTCACCTTGGTGTGACGAATTAGCAGAGATGAAAGAAAAAATCATTGTTTCTTTTTTGCATGTCTCGCACCTGCAGCTTTTCATCCTCTTTACGATAGGCAATGTCTGTCACTGGGCTATTGCGCTTGATAGTGACGTTCTCACCCTCGGCGAGAGCACGCTCTATCGCCATCGGGAGAGACTCCATGCCACGGCCACCAAAATGAATCAGCGACCCTTTTGGCGCCGTGGCCATCTTACACAGCGCGCTATCGCCGGTCATGCGCTGCATGAACTCGAGCTCGTCTCTCGGCACCCAGCGGAGACCGCGCTGCAGTGGTAAACCGTGGTAGCCGAAATAGGCGCGGCCGATCACGCTGGGGGCGCTGAGGCGCTCAATGTCGCCGCCGTAGATGCCGTGCAGCATCGCCGATGCGAGGTTGTCGCCGACGGCGCCGCGCTCGCTGCGCGTCATCTTGCGCAGCCACTGCCCGACCGAGGGCTCCCTGGCCCCGTGCATGAACGTGTCGACGCTGCCGGCCGCGGCGCGGTGGTTGCGCTGCTTGAAGTGCTTCGATGCCAATCTCATAAAGCCGCCGAGGAAGCCGCCGACGCATTCCCGGAAGAGCGGCTCGGCGAGGCACTCGAAGAAGCCCGCATTGGGGGGCATCTTGACGAGGTGGTCGGGGTAGTAGATGTAGCGGGGGAGGTCGGGAGGGAACTCGGCTTGGAGGCCGAGATCGAGCATCTACAGCGTTCAAGAGCGAAACTCCGTTGTCAGCTAGCTCTCTGGCAAGCGGAGAGAGAGAGTGGCTAGGAGATTTAGGGAGGTCGTCCTACCAGATCATAGAGCACCAGGTCGTCGTAGCGCCAGGTGTTTTGGTAGAGCGACGAGAGCGTCCGCGGGCCACGCTCGAAGCTGACGATGCCGCTGACGCCATTGACATCGACGGGCACCCGGTCGGTGCGTATCCACCCGCCGAGCCTGTCGCCTGCCTCGTAGAGCGTGATGCGCGCGGTCGACGGGAGGTCCCTCGCGAGGTAGTAGGCGGCGGTGAGGCCGGTGAGGCCGCCGCCGACGACGGCGATGTTTTGTCGAGGAGAATCAGGGGCGGCGGCGCTCGCGAAGCTGCAGCGCTGGACGGCGGGTGTACGGAGTCTGGCACCAGCCAGGCGTAGCGGTTTGGTGGCTGCTTCCCGTGTGCACCGTGGTATCATGGCTCATCGTTGACGAAGGTGATAAAAGGTGAAAAGTAGGGGGGGGGGGAGCTGAAGTGGTGAGACTTTGGGGGATAAGGGTGGAGCTTCCGCGTCATGATATAAGCACGGCTTGAGATGACTACGGAACGTTCACGCGAACAGGATGACCGGAAGTTGATAGTTTGAAAATGTGTAGTTTTTATAACTAACCTGGTGTAATGATTGAAAAAAAGGTCATCGTGACTTGACCACAATGTTGACTCGCAAACCACGACAAGCATCTAGGGTTAGAATGGCAAGTCCTTCCTCATGCATCCAAGTAGACGTCGGCCATCAATTCACCAAAGACGAATACAAAGCTCCAAGAATCATCAGGCACGCAGATAACTAGAGGCATGAAACATACGGCGGCATCAACGACTCTATTAGATGCCAACCTCCCACGGGGCGCACACGTTACTATATACACAGGCCCGAAAAATGCTTAAAACGCCAGCCACCGAGGAAACGTTAATACATATAGTCTTACAATGTTTACCCAATCAAGTCCTGTGCCTCGGCCTCATTTGCCTGGTTGTTGTCGTCATTCCTCATCGCATCATCGGGCTTCACCACTTCCTCCGTGCCGTCCTCGACAAACTTGCGGTCACTGACATGCTCGTCTGCCGTCCAGACCTTGTCCTTGAAGCCGCCCTGCTGGCCTTCTTCGTGCGTAAAGGCGCAGTGCGGGTTGAGGCAGGGGTTGAACTTGCACTTTGTCTTGACGTGCGTGAACTTGCACCCCGCCGCAGTGCAGCCGGCGCCGTTGCGGCACAACGGCATCGACGGGTGCTTGAAGGGGCAGTGCGGGTTCTGGCAGTTGGGGAAGAACTTGCAATCCTGCTCGCTCTGGTGGGCGAACTTGGTGGCTGGCGACGGGTGGCGGGCCACGCATTTGCGATTCTTGCAGGCCGCGCCGAACGAGCACGCATCGTTGGTGTCGATGGCGATACCCGGTGGTGCTGCCGAAGACTGGTGAGCAAACTTGCACTCTCTGTTAGTGCAGCGCAAGTTGAATTTGCAGACCGCCTCTTCGGGGTTGGCGTGCTCGCGGGCCGCCATGTCGACGTCATCGCCACCCTCCATCTGTTCGCCTTCGGCGTTCTCTTGGTTGCCGTTCTGGTGCTTTCTGCTGTTCCTGCGGTTGGGACCTTGGACACGGTCAAACAGCGACTTGCCACCCCGCCCGCGAGGAAAGCCACCGTTGTTGGGCACGCTACCCATCATCTGTGACAGCTGGAACATCATTTGGTTCTGCTGCTCGAGCATGGCAAAGATATCGGCCTGGTTGCCCGGCGGGACTCCCTGCCCCATCATCCACTGTTGGGGGTCGGCGGCCAAGCCAGCTTGGACGTTTCGCAGGTTCATCCGACCCCCGCGACCGCGTTGTGCTTGGCGATTGTGTGTGTTGATTCTCTCATTGCCATTCTGACGGACTCGGTGGATGGCATCGCTGCGGTCCATGGCTCTGTTGACGTTTCCGAGCATGCGTCCGCCTCTGCCACCGCGTTGTTGGCCGTTTCGCATCGCGCGCGGGCCGGTTGGACTTGTATAAGTTAGCTTTCTGTTACCAATTTTTATTTCCTTGTTGTAGATTGTTTTTTTTTTCAGGGTGACACAGCTCGAAGCAAGCGTCGGGTAACATACGCATTTAGCGAATCCGTGTCCATCTCAACATCGCCCTCGAGCGGCTCTGGCGCAGCATTCATTTGCGCGTTGAGGTCCTCCATCTGCTGAAAGAGCCATTTTGCGAACTCACGCGCCGTCGCGTCGCCCGGTTCCAGATGCAGAAGGTCGCCGGCCATTTCGGCAGCGATTTCTTCTTCTGACTTGCCGTTGGCCAGCATGAGCACGATCAGCTCTGCCAGGGATGAGGCATCCCCATCGCTCGCCCATCCTACTTCTTGCAGCTTCGGTTGAATTGCCGTATTGATGGCGGTCGCCAACGGCGAGTCTAAGGCCAGCTCGACAGGCATGGCGAATATTGACGGTGGTGGTGGTGGTGGTGTTGATGATGTTGTTGCTACCGAAGCGAAGAGTCGCAGGAGCCGAGGAGAAAGTTTCTAATTTGTGCTGGGGGTAGTGGCTGTAATTTTTCTTTGCTCGCGCTGAAGTCGTGCGGGAGGTCTCGTAATTAAAACAGGGGTTCGTCTTCTGTATCTCGATATTTATGAGTCGCAGTCTCACTTCTTTGTTCGCTGCGGATGGATGGTGGCTTTGTGCATGGGAGACAGACGTTTCTTTCTAGGTCGTGAAGCACGGGCGAGGAAACCCTTTGACGACGACAGCCTTGAAAGCAACAGGCAGGGCGGCGAGTATGATCACGTGATGGTTTGCTTTGGTGATTCTGCCTCTAATAATAAGTGCCCAGTACTGGGAGTACCTAGTACCTACTTGGAAGTAGTAGTGGGTACATACATTGGTGCCATCCATACCTCAGCACAGTACCTCTACCTACGTGCCCCTAACAATGCCATGGCACAAAGACGAATTACTAATAATGTCCAGAACAGGCCGCGAGCAACACATTGTTTCTCGCCTCCTCTTTTACTTTCTTTTCTTGTCTTTTCTCTTTCTTTCTTGTCTTTCTTGTCTTTCTTGTCTTTCTTTTTATGGCCTAGGTAGTTTGCTTGCCATCGGGCCGCGGCCTCTAGCAAACTGGAACGCATGAGATTCTCGTCTCAAGCTAGACCATGCACCTTATGCCACCCTCACTTTTTCAAAAGTCCTTGCGCTGACCACGCCTCTGCGCAAGTACAGACAGAATCGCCAACATGCCGCGTGCCCTACTGCATGCAGATGGTATAGAGTGCCCACCCAGCCTCGATCAGGCGATGATGTAACCTCGGGGATTGGGCTCGAATTATAGCCACCCTGGTTTCATACTTCCTGACTAACCCACCCTACCCGGGGGGGGGGAGGGGGGGGGAGAGGAGGGAAGGGAGCAATGGTGGTGGGGGGGAGAAGAAAAGAAGCGACCGTTGTTCTCGCCAATCTCTGCATAGTAAGTGGTCGATTATTTTTGTCCACCTGGAATGCCTACTGCACGCCCGCCGCCCACCCTACCTACTACTATTCCTCCTAGGTACCTAATACACGCACAAACTTATGGCCACTACTGCACTTACTAGTACTTGGCCTATGCAGCACTTGGCCTATGCAGCACTTGGCCTATGCAGCACTTGGCCTATGCAGCCAGCCTTGGCTCGTGGTCCGTGGATGACTCTGCATCTCGCAAAGTCCCTCCCCCGATGCGCTCAAGATGGTTCAAATTGTCATGTTCCGTGCAGGACACGGCACGGCTCAAACTTGCTTATTATGTCCCAATTTTTTTGCGAGTTTTTTTTTTCTACGAGTTTTTTCTTTTTCCTTTTTTTTTCCCTTGCGCCCGTCCCGAATTAAGCGATGCGCCGATCCCCCAAAATTTACATTTAAAGAGCGGCTTGTCCCTCGGCCGAGTGTGTTGTAAATGAGATAGAAAACTATACCTCATCCCGTTCTCTGCCCCTTTAGACGAGCAGTCATGAAATCCGCTGTGCTTTATTGGCTTGCTGCCACTGCTGCTGTCGCTGCCGCCCCATCGGCCGATGAATGCGTAGGTTGTCGAGCCCCCATAAGCCCGGGGACACGTTGCGACTGGCCATCAAGTCTTGAATGCTGAGTCTCTTCTCTCATCACACAGTGCCAGAGCCTGTCTTCCAGTTTATCATCGATATACCATGGCCCCTCCACCAGCGACTACAGCGACCTGACTACCAAGCGCTGGTCCGGCACCTCCATGCTGCATCCTGGATGTGTGGTGACGCCCAGCTCGGCCGGCCAAGTCTCTGAAATCGTGAAACTCTTGGCTGCGAAGCAGTGTCCCTTCTCGCTCAAGTCCGGCGGGCATAATCCCAATCCCGGCTTCAACAGCATCGACAAGGGCGTGTCCATTGACCTCAGGAGCCTCGACTCGTCCTCGCTGGCCAGTGACCGCTCTCACGTCAGCCTCGGCACCGGCCTAACCTGGGGCCGCGCATATGCGGCCTTTGCCAAGGACAACATCGCCTTCACTGGCGGCATCTGCGAGGATGTCGGTGTCGGCGGGCTCGCCGTCGGCGGCGGCCAGTCGCTCTTCCAGGCCGGCAAGGGCTGGGTCGTGGACAACATCATCAACTACGAGGTGGTGCTGGCGTCCGGCCAGGTCGTCAATGCCAACCAGAAGAACAACTCGGACCTCTACAAGGCCCTCAAGGGCGGCAGCACCAACTTTGGCGTCGTCACCAAGGTCGACCTGGCCGCCTTTGACCAGCGCCAGCTCTGGGGTGGCCAGCTGCTCGTCGGCCTCGAGGGGCCCCAGGCAAGCCGTGGCCAGATGGTGGACAAGATAGTCAACGCCACCGTCGACTTCATTGCCGACAACCATGGCGACGTCGCCTCCGGGCTTCAGATGGTGGCCACCTACCTCCGCAACGGCTCGCGCGTGGCCAACATTGCCCTCACTAACACGGCCGATGTGGAGAACCCGCCGTCGATGCAAGAGTTCCTCGGCCTGCCCAACAAGATTCATGACACGATCCGCCATGCCTCGCTCGCAGAGCTCGCGCACGAGGGCAGCATCGCCGTTCCCCGCGGCTTCCGCTACGTCACCGCCAGCGCGACCATCTCCAACGACAGGGCCACCCTGCTTGACTTCTGGAAGGCAGCTGACGCGGTCTACGACAACTTGAGCGTCAAGGACCAGATTGACTGGCTCGTCTCGATTGTCCCTCAACCCAAGGTGCAGCAGTCCTTTGCAGCCGCCCGCGGTGGCAACATGCTCGGCTTGGATGACGTCCAAGAGGATCAGATAGGTACGAACGACCACCGCGAGAGGAGAGAGAGAGAGAGAGAGAGGGGGGGGGGGGGGGGGGGGGGGGTGGAGGAGGACGGAAGCACAGCTTCTTGCTAATATGCTCAACAGTTCTCTGGCTCGTATCTCGGTGGAACGATGCAAAGCTCGACAAGGTCATGGAAGAGGCGCGACAGGGTTTCGTCGACGCTGCCAAGACTGCCGGCGAGAAACACGGCACATACTCTCCCTTTGTCTACCTCAACTACGCCAGCTCCGCCCAGGATCCCTTGTGCGGCTACGGTGCCGCCAACGTCGCCTCCATGAAGAAGATTGCGGCAAAGTACGACCCTACCGGCGTCTTCCAAAAACTGCAGCCGGGCGGCTTCAAGCTCAACGCTGCGCGATGCGCATAAAGTGGCATGACTGTTTTGTTTATACGGTAATTTCAGGATATTAAAATGTCACAATCTCGTTTGGTATCTTTCTAAGGCGACATCCAAAAGCAGAGAATTCTTTCTTATTTTTCTTTTTCCATATTTTTGTCTTAGATTTTTGCTTTACGGAGGCGTAGAAATATACTGCAAACGAGTAATTTGCGCTTGGTTTCTCGTATGTCTTTAGATCTACACGTTGAAGCTCGTGCGTACGGCCTGCCCGAATCTCGATATGGCCGCATCCATGTTCGCCGGACTGGCCATGGCGTATGTTGCCCGGAAGCAGAGCCCAGGCAGCGGCTCATGTCGTTGGGCGCGGAACCATGAGCCGCACCCTACCAAGACACCGCCGTCAATGCCGGCGTGAAAAATTTCCTGCTCAATCTCGTCCAGGCTGCGCCTACCGTGGTCTGGATGTTTGGTGTGGTCCAACGTAAGCCAAATCTGCGACGAAGACATATCAACATTAGCTTTAAGCCAGATGCGGGCAAAGACGTCCTTTTCTTCTTCTTTTTTTTTTTTTCTCAATCTTGTTCCTTTTCCAAGTTTTACATTCCTTCGAAAAAATTTTCACCTCTCGGAGAAGAGCACGAATAGGGGCAAGTCGGGACTCACAAACATGCCAGCTACGGGCGGCGTCCAGCTTACGAGATCGCGCGGAAGATGACTCTCGCAGGCTGACAGCAGGGCATTGCGCCTGACCGTGTAGTCCCGGCGCAGGCTCATCAGCCACTGCAGGTAACCAACGTGGCCCCATGTCTCGTCGAGCAGTTTATGCAAGATCACCTGGGAGAAGCCGCTGGGCCCCTGCGACGCGACCTCGGCGTGGCGCTGGTAGCGCTCGGCCAGCTGCTGCGACGCGACGATCCAGCCGAGGCGCGCGCCGGGCGCAAGCACCTTGGAGAAGGAGTCTAGGCGCATCACGCGTCCGTCAACGTCGATGCTGACGTACGTGGGCAACAGCGAGGCGACAAACTCGTCAACAGTCTGATCAGCATCAGTGGCGGTATGGCTGCTGTTGCTGCCGGCAGATGCGTCGGTGGTCTGGGGCGAGCTGTAGGGCTCCATCTGCAGGAAGTAGTACGGCTCGTCCTCGATAATTATGAGGTCGTGCTTCTGGGCTACGGCGTAGATGGCGCGGCGACGCTCGGCGCTCTGCGTCGCCCCGGTGGGGTTCTGCCCGGACGGCACGGTGTAGAGCACATGAGGCTTGCGGAAGCCCCGCCGTGCAGAAGCATCCCATCCGGTGAGCAGGTCGTCCATGGCGTCCGGCACGATGCCCTCGCTGTCAATGGCGAGGCCAAATGTGCCGACGCCGAGCGGCTCGATGGTCTCGAGCGAGGAGGAGTAGCTAAAGGCCTCTGTCAGGACGGCATCGCGACGGTTCTTATCGCAGAGCATGCGCAAGGCCTGCTCAAACGCGCCGGTGGTGCCGATGGTCTGGCAGACGGCCCAGTCAGCGTAGGGCGGGCGGCAGACAATCTCGGTATGCTCCGTGAGGAAGCGTAGCATCTGGACAGAGCCAGATGCCTGGCCGTAATTGAGAGCGACGGAGAGATCGTAGTCGGCTTTGCCGTCGCGCAAATCATACTTGCCAACGGTCGCAACTGTTTCTGGGCCCGAGGGCATGCCGTCCTTTTCAGGGACGACGCTGGGCACGGCGGGCACCTTGAAGGCAATCTCGGAGAAGGGAAACACTTGGCTGGATGGCAGACCGCCGCCAAGCGATATCAGGCCCGGCCTATCTAGATACTGCGCGGCAATCTTAAGGGCGCATGGCTGACGGAGACGGCTCTCCTCCGTGAGATGATCTGGTTCGGGTTAGCGGAAAGCTGAGAGCATCTTTGTCTCGTCGCGAGACGAGAGAGAGCGGGTAGGCACACCATCCCATCGCTTTGCTTTTGGCTTTCCGTCTTGCTACATTGACTATCAGACGTGGTCTTTTTGGCGATTTCCAGCGCGCATGTGAACATAGACATACCGGGCCTTTGAACTGTTCGAGATTGGCCGGCGCGGCGACGCCACCGACGAGCTTGCCGGCGTCGGCACGTCGTTTAGCAATAGCGTCGATGACTTGGGTGGCCGGGGGTTGGACAGAAGGCATCACGGCGGGTGTTCTCAACAATCAATGTCGTTGCAAGCTCCGCAGGGCATATCCTGTCCAGCGGGACGGTCGATGGCTCTGAGCCATAGATGAAACTGCCGTGGCTTCCTCGGCCGAGAAGTGACAACAATAGGGCGCGTTGCGTGGGGTGCTCGGGGTGACATGAGCCTGGGTCAATCGGCGCGCCGTCGCCGCTCTGCGGGACTGATCAAAGAGATAGGCGGCCCCATCGTGCATCATTCAGATGCCGATTGTCGCTGCTCCATTGCGGTCGCGCTACTGTTGTTCTCGGTGCTCCTTCGATAGGCTAAAAGGGCCCCCCATCAATGCCGTATGCCATAGCGATAACGGAGATGATGTGTAGTATATGCGACTCCATCGCACGAGTAGCTCGGAGTACGGAGTGTTCGAGTAACTAGATGTTGTGTCTTTCAGCTCCGACTCCATATTTCACGGTCCAGCCCGAGTGGACACCCATGCTTTGCGTCTTTCGCGCCGTCTGCCCGTCGACACAATGAAGTCATCGCGTTCCTTACCCTATACCCCACATTCATTCAGCTTAGACCTCCCATAAGCCATGCCATCGACGTGACAGATGGTCCGATTTCCCCTCTTGGAAATATGCCAATATGGATGCACCAAGCATCGTCTTGTTTTTTTGTTTTTCCAACTCCCTTCTGTGTATTGTCAACGCCGTTCCGTGGTAGAGCCTGTTGCTACAGCCGCGTTGTTTGATGTTCCATCTTATGTAAGCCTGGCCGCGATCTGTCGCTTCCGGTGCCGTCGCAAACCTACGCAAACTCCATAGACTGGCAGCATGGCCTCACAAAGTCTCAAATCAGCTACCCAGATGTTGGCGCCATGTACTGGCCCATCGGAACGCCACGTATATATGCCACTAGTAGCAACCGCACGTCCAGGTCTCATGTATTTGCCTCCAGCGATGGCGTCACTGGGACAGGCGTGACCGCGCCGCAAGTGCCCCTAGCGGAGGAACACGGCGATAATGGAACACCTCCAGCGACACCCGCGACGCCTGCGATCAAGTCGGTCGATTTCGGGGACGAACCAAGACTCGAGCAGCCGGGAGGTGAGGGTGATGATGGCGAGCCTCCCAGTCGACAAGTGCCAGCAAAGGACCCTGTCCTGGCGCTCCGCGTCTCGAGGTCCGGCAACATGTTTGCTGTCATCACCGCGACGTCCATAACATTGTGGCAGACCAAAGTAAGACTAGAGCCATATTCACCGAATCTCAGCCACTCTCGCTAACGGTCGCAGCCAACGGTCATTCTAGCCGTCGTCGTTCGATCAATGTCCTCACTACAGCTCTACGGTCGAAATGTTGACCTCCTTCTTCGCCCCGACTCGGCAATCCTCGTCGTGCGTACCACGGGCGGCTATCTCATCACCTATTCAATCGCCACCGATGGCGAGTCTCGTGTCTACAAGTCGCACTTCCCGAACCACCACAACGTGCAGCGGCGTCGGCAAAGCTTAATCGGCCCGCAGGCAGGCCTGCGTCCCGAGCAGTACCTTTGGGGCCCAGGCGAAGGCACAGGGGTTCTTGATGTAAGCATTCGATTCCGTATGGTTATCAAAGTCGACGCAGGAATCGAGTCCGCTCTCGCACTGGACGACGAACTCATCGTCGCCACAACAAAGCCGGCCGCTGTTCAGTGCATTCGCTGGACGCCCGATAGCAGTGGGAGCCAGACACGGACCGAACTTCTTAGTCGCATGAGTTGGGTAGAGAAGAAAGCGTCAATAATAGAGATGACCCATGATCGGCCCATGAACCTATCAACATGGATCACAAATGACGGACGCGCATACGCGGTGCAGCGGCATAGGAGCAAGCCCGAGGACGAAGATCCAAAAAAGTTGTTCCTGGGCCACTGTTTTCACTCTCCAGAGGCCAACCGGAAACACGCCGTGCGAGCTGTAATAAACGCCCGGTTTTCCTTGATCGCTGTTGGCTGCACCGATGGCTCCGTGCAAGTATACTCTGTCAAGGACTATTCTGGCAACATTACTCTGTCACATAGCCAGGCTCCGCCCGCAACAACCTTGACTGCTGGTGCGCTGACTAGTTTAAGCTATTCACCCGACGGATACTGCTTGTTTGCTGGGTTCGAAAACGGATGGGCAACGTGGAGTATGTTTGGCAATCTGGGCAGCCACAGTTTCAGCGCAGAGGGTCATACTGTGGATGAACCATGGCTATCTGGCGTTAGTTCTTCCTCATGGGTGGGAGGAGGGTCCGAGATTCTCGTCATTGGGCGCCACAACGAGGCTATCTGGTCAATGGAGATGGCCAAGAGTGCTGTCACCGGCTGCTACAACGATGCCAATGTTTTTAGAGCTCTTCTACAAACATCTACAAGCGTCATGGTATACCGTGGCTACGACCTGCCTGATATGACGTCAATATCGGCAGAGCCTTTTCTTTGGCACACGGCACGGGTACCGGCCTCGTATCTGCTGAACCAGTGGCCGATACGACAGACCGTCATTTCACCAGACGGCCGATATGTAGCCGTGGCCGGTCGCCGCGGCTTGGCTCACTACAGTGTCAATAGCGGTAGGTGGAAGACGTTCGCGAACGAAGCGCACGAGGGCGAATTCTACGTTCGTGGTGGCATGTGTTGGTATCAACACATACTAGTGGCTGCTGTGGAAGGTAGCAAGTCCTTTGAGATTCGTCTTTATTCGCGAGAGACGGCCTTGGAACCGTCGCAGGTGCTTTATACCCAAAAAGTTCCCGCTCCAGTGGTGCTGGTCACCACCTCTGGAGAGGATTCTCTTCTTGTTTACACATACGAAAACCTCCTCTACCATTTCATCTTCACACCATGGTCTGACTCGGTTCGCCTTGTTCAAGTGGGCCAGATTGCTTTCCACGGCATTGTGCGTTCTCCGGCTCGTGTTCGTGGTCTGAGCTGGATTTTGCCCGAGGATCAGCGCGTCGAAGGCGACCCATCACAGGACGTTGCCGTTGCATCCGTCATTTTCCTCGTAGACGGCAAATTGGTCCTTCTCAGCCCATCCGTCAATGATCAAGGTCAACTTAAGTATGACATGCGCATGATTGCGCAGAATGTTGAGTTTCATGCTAGTATGCGTGACCAGCCGCTACTTCACTTGGATCGAGAATTGCCCCGAGCGGGACCGACCTCTCTGCGCGACTCGCTATGGGTTTTCGATGGAATGCAGATCAGGGGCTGGGGTAGCATCAATGATGTGCTGAATGCCACGTCTGATGGAACCAAGGAACTGCCTGCACCGGTTTCGTTCCCGGTCGACTTCTACCCATTGTCTATACTACTCGAAAAGGGCATTATATTGGGCGTTGAATCAAATCTTGTGCAACGCCGGGATGTGAATTTTTCATTCTTTCGTTTCAATATTCGGGTGAGACTCATACCTATCTCGTAACTTTGCTGAGCTGACAAATGCCAAAGACACATCTTGTATTACCCGATGTTCTCCGTTTCTATCTCCGCCAAGCCATGATGACGCAGGCTGCTGCTCTAGCGGAACAATATCAAGCCCTAGCCTATTTTTCACACGGACTGGAGATTCTCTTGCACCGCGTTCTCGAAGAAGAGTCAGAAGAGTCGCCGCCGCCCGCAGACGCCGTTCTTCCGCGCGTGCTGTCACTCCTGTCATCCTCCAAGGACTATCTCGATGTGGTCCTGCAATGCACACGCAAGACTGAGGTACGGCAGTGGAAGACGCTGTTTGCATACCTGCCGCCGCCTCAAGAGTTATTCGAGGAGTCGCTGCTGCGAGGCTCCGTCAAGACGGCTGGCGGCTACCTCATGATTCTATACACGCTCCAGCGCGGCGGCGGTGAGGAACAGGAGGAGGGAGAGGCGGCTGAGGAAGGGCGAGCGGGCCCATCAACACTGACCATGACCGAGCAGAGTGTACGTGTGCTGACGAGGGCTGTGGCCGAAGGCGACTGGGAGCTCTGCAAGGAGCTGGCGCGCTTCCTAGCGGCGCTTGACCACACCGGCGAAATGCTGCGGCGAGTGATGCGGATGGCGAATCTGGATAGACATAATGGACACAATGGGGTCGAGATGACGAGTTCGCGGCTTGGAATCCCGACGCACAGGAGTCGGCCGCGGATACCAAGCGATGGAACAGACTGGGACGGGCGGTCCTTGAGCGAAGGGAGCGTTGGCTCGGCGAACAGTTTGATTGCAACAAGCCTCTAAGTATATGAATGTATGTGGCTGTAGATCTGCGCCAGAATATTACAAAAGAAGTAGAGTAGAGTAGTGTGGAAGGAAAAAGTAAAGTCGTCGGCCCGCGCCTTCTGTGTGCCATATCTAATGATGTCTTCTATCCCAATCGGTGATTGATATCGCTGTCTGTCTGTTGTCGCATCCTCCTGTACTCATTGCAGAGTTGTGCCAATGCTTGTGCCGTAAATTCCCCCTAACCCCCAAAAAGAGAAGGACTGTAACCACTGATAGGGAATCCAGGCGAACAAAGACTGGAATCTAAAAAGAAGAATAACTAACTTGAGGTAAAAAAAGAAATCTCGCTTCGATACAAAAATCCAATGTACCATACGACTACACCCTGTGCTGATGAAAATCATGGCTCGTATCCATTCACTACATGGTCTTCGTATAACTGCTCAGCGTCTCCCTTTCGTGTCATTGCGTCCCGTTGGCCGGGGCATCCTGGGCGGCAGCGCCGTCAAGGTAGAGATTGTTGGCGCGGATGTACTCGTACACGGGCTGGGCGAGATCGAGCACGCGCTCGCCACTGCGCAGCTGCGCACGAATCTTGGTCGAGCTGACATCATTCTCGAACGAGTCAACGACCCATATGCGGTCGTCGTACGCGCGCAGGGCTGCGAGCGCGGCGTCCATGTCGGTCTGCATCGGGCGCTCGACGACGAACGCGCCGAACTGGCCGAGGATGGCATCGACATCCGCGGCCGGCCAGAGCCTGCAGTCACCCATGGTGGCGGCGACGTCTGCGCCCATGAGCAGCACGATCTGCGCGGGGACTCTCGCGCTTCCGTCCGCCGTCTCGATTCCGCCGCGGCCGCCGTGCTTGTTGTTGATCTCGTCGTCGACGTGCCGCAGGACGTCGACGGTGCTGGTGTAGACGGGCTCGCGGGTGCGGGCGTCGCAGCGCAGGGCCTCCCAGGGGTCGACCATGACGTCGGTGCCGGCGGCGGCGCGGGCGCACATGGCGAGGCGATGGCGGGCCGGGGCGAGCGCGGGCTTCTTGTAGGCGTCGCTGACGGGGCTGAGGTAGCTGCCGACGACCTCGAAGCCGGCGGCGCTGGCGGCGGCAGTGGTGCGGTTGGCGGCGGCGGCGGCCGGGCCGGAGAAGCCGCCGCGGGCGATGTGGCGCTCGGCCATGGCGAACATCTGCACGTGCAGCACGGTGATGGGGGAGTAGCTGCCGCAGGCGACGAGGACGAGGGGGATCTTGCCCGGCTGGGTGAGGCGGCGACGGAGCCGGTCGATGGGGAAGGTGTACGGTGTTATTGTGGTTGTGGTGGGAGGCGAGGGGTCGGCACTGTCATGGCCATTGACGGCGGGACCGCGCTTGGTGTCGGAGGGGGAGGATGTGGTGGTGGTGGTGGTGCCATTGACGGCGATTTCGGCGGGAGATTGTATCGTCATGGTGATGGAGATGGGGGCAGAGGGCCCAGAGATGATGTGTGAGCCAGCGCCAAGACAGAGGCGGGATGAATCAAAAAATATGTAGAGTTGAAGATGAGAGGATGACCACGATGTACATACATACAGTGTGCATGCTCACCGGGCGTGATGATGTACAGTAGGCAGCGGTAGGCATCAGTAATCGGCCCCGCCGAGACCCTGCTGTAAGGATGCCATTGCCGAGGGTTACAGTGGACATTCCTACTGTAAAAGGCACTTCTCAGGTACTACCCGTCCTCGGTCGGCATGGACTACATGCAGTACGATACTACCTGCACCTCAGTATATTATTGTACTGTACAGTACGTAACTTGTTGCCGTAGCAGAGTTTCCCTAGTAGACCCTAGCCGCTGTGTGTGAGTCAGACGGAGGACTTTGGCTCATTAAAGAATAATGTCAGCCACCGGGACGGCTCGCTCTATTCGAAGATATCGCGCATAGAGCAAGACTCGAGCGTACCATGATTCATTTGTAGCAAGACCAAGTATATACCTAGCTACATAATAATGTAGCTGCGAGACAGTTTCATCTTGGCGTACAATCATCGTGCAATTGGTGTTCTGCTGTATGCATGTAGGGTTAGGGTTAGCGCCTCTTTCTTAACGCGTATTGATTGATGACTGATGCTCCCCGTGAATGAGAAAGTGGGCCGGCGGGATGGGAACGTGATTCTCGTGACTCGAGACGCCATCAGAAGTACCCTTTACGCTTCGAAAGAAATTGCTCCTTGTTCAAAAAGAGAGATCTGTCGACATTGCTCATACCGTTTTTGTATGATATATACATTATCAAGCACCGCCTCCAAATAGGAAGAACCCTGCGCCAACCGCCCCACCGCCAAATCACCCCGCTACTCTCTCGAGCACCTCAACCAAGCCGCAACTCAATATACCACTCGTGCTCCCCAGCCGGCCTCCTGCCCTCCCTTTCATACAGTCTGTGACAGTGCCAATACCGCGAGAAAGACTTGAGCGGCACCGAGACCGTCCATCGTGGCGGGCGTCAAGCGAAAAATGGAAGATTATGGCAGCGAGACGGACAGTGACTACACTAGTTATTGGCGAGACTGGGTACGTTCAGTAGCCGATCAAATCTTTTCTCTGCTTCTGCCATGCCCTTTTCCTCCTTCGGGGAGTAGGACATTTGCTGACAATATCTCCTGCATTATGCTCGGTGGTTTATATAGTTCATCTCATCGCGCGGCAATGAGTACTTTTGCGAGATTGATGAGGAGTACCTCATGGATCGCTTCAATCTGACGGGCCTCAACACCGAAGTCCAGTACTACCAATACGCGCTGGACCTCGTGACCGACGTCTTCGATCTCGACTGCGATGATGACATGCGCGAGGCGATTGAGAAGTCGGCTCGTCACCTGTACGGCCTCGTGCACGCGCGTTATATTGTCACGACGCGGGGACTCTCCAAGATGGTATGTTTTTGGCGCCTTTCTTCGAGAGGACTAGTGAAGCAGGAGGACCGATGTGTAGAAGAAGAAGAAAAGAAAGGTGGTAGAGATCTACGGCTAACGCTCATGTGAACGTCTTTGTCGTATAGCTCGAAAAGTACAAGAGGGCCGAGTTCGGCAAGTGTCCTCGCGTCGACTGCCTGCTGCACCCGCTCCTACCCATGGGCCTCTCGGACGTGCCCAACCACCGGCCTGTGAAGCTCTACTGCGCCCGCTGCGAGGACCTCTACAACCCGAAGTCGTCGCGCCACGCCGCCATCGACGGCGCCTACTTTGGCACCTCGTTCCAGAACATCATGTTCCAGGTGTACCCGGCGCTCGTCCCCTCCAAGAGCCTCGAGCGCTACGTCCCGCGCGTCTACGGCTTCAAGGTGCACGCCGCCGCGGCCCTCGTCCGCTGGCAGAACGCGCGCCGCGACGGCATGCGCCTGCGCCTGCGCCAGGCGGATATTGAGACGCGCTTCCGCGACGACAGCGGCGGCGAGAACGACATGGACGACGTGGAGGTGGATGACGTGGTTGCGCGTGGCCTCGCCCTTGCAGGCTAGGCCTTGCTTTCTGCTCTCTCTCTCTCTCTCTCTCTCTCGCAAGGTCCATCGTCTCGGTGGTTGCGCCAAAAAGTCTTGTGGGCACGGTTTGTGCGCCAACGCACGTAATGCTGCTCGGGCTATTCTATGCGTAATGATTAGATACCGTTATGCTATCTATTATTACTTCCTTTCGGTGGGCGTTTTCCGGGTTGTTTTAAGGGTTATGTTAGCACCAATCAATATATTTCTGCCTGCACTGGGCGTCGCATCATACGTTACAGGGGACCTTTCGAGTTTTCACGGCGCCTGCTCACATATCAATGGTACTCAAACAAGTAATTCACAAGAATAGGCGTTACATTTTAAAAAACTTGACAAATAAAAACTAGTTGGTATATTAAACACGGTTCTCGCCCTGGTGTAGCCTCTGGAGCTCAACATCCTCAAACCCCGGCCCGTACTGTCCCTGGTACTGACCGCTGGGCCCGTCATACTGCCCGTTGCGCTGATTGGCGCCCCGCGAGACGGCGGGCTGCGGGTACGCCTCGACGTCCATGGAATCGGCCTTGTTCCGGCCGTCGTGCTTCCCGGGGCCGATCTCCGCGTGGTAGCCAAATCCTGACTTGCCGACGCCCATCCAAAAGGCGCGGTCCGGGTTGCGCGGGCCCCAGGCCCAGCCGGCGCCGCTGTTGATGGGCATGTGGTAGTAGCGGAAGCTGTAGATGGCGCAGACGATGCCGATGAGGAAGCCAAAGAGGATGTCGAAGCCGTGGTGGCGGTAGTTGAACCAGCGGGTGGCGGCAATGACGATGGCCAGGCAGAAAGGGACGATGGTGATGACGAGCAGGAAGACGGGGGGCGCGGCGGCGCGCATGCGGAGACCATGGATCTTTTCCTGAGCTTCCCGCTTCGCGCCGAGTGGCCAGCTGGCACCGCCGTCCGGTCCGGCCTCATAGCCGTCGCCGTGACGACCCGCCGAGCCTTGGCGGTTCAGGCCGCCGGTCTGGTGGCGGGAGGGGAAAGCGGTATTGGCGCTGGTGTTGTCCTGCTCGGGGGTGAGGGAGATGAAGGGTAGAGTGACGGCGAACTTGCTGGCGAGGAAGAGGGAGAGGTATATGAGGCCGCCGGCAGAGGCGGCGGAGTGACCGCTGGGGTAGCTGCGGAAGCCATCCCAGAGCTTGGCCTCGTCGGTCTCGGTGCAGATGGCGGCGGAGTAGAGGTGGCCGTTGGCGCCGGTGATGGCGAAGCCGCCAACGATGTAGCGATCAGCGTTGGCGGTGTCAGGCTTGCAGCGGGCGAGCATGTCCGGGCGCGGCTTGCCGCACATGTTCTTGATGCCACTAACGAAGAACCAGGCCGAGCCGACGGCCATGAGCAGGCCGAGCCAGGAGATCTGCAGCTCCCAGAGCTTGCGCTTCCAGACGAGGACGGCGGGGGTGCCCTTGGCGACGGTGCTGCCGGGCACGAAGACGAGGGTGACGACGAGGATGACGGCGACGGGCAGAACGCCGCAAAGGACGAATAGAAGCATGTTGGAGACGGTCTCGTGCTCGGTGTATGGGAAGCTGCAAGCAGACGAGATTCAGGGTTAATAAGTGTCATTCACGTCGGGAAAGAAGAAGAAAAAACGAAAAAAAATAAAATAAAATAAAAATATAAAATAAAAAATAAAATAAATAATGGAAAGCCTGTGTTGCATGTCTTCGGTTTCTAGGTGTAAAACGTACGCTATGTTGGGATCAGCCAGCGAGAAGCTGCGAAAGTTGGGCTTGATGTTGCCGAGCACATAGGAGCCAATGGCAATGGCGGCGAGAATGATCCAGTCGAGAATATACGAGGCCACGAGGCGGATGGAGAAATGCTGCCGCAACGAAGCAGCTCTTGAACTCGCCATCTTTTCGTAACTTGACATGAATGGGGAAGGGGGGAGTTTGGTCTGGTTATTCCAGGAACATGAAGCCAACCAAACTCCAGACTGGATATTCAAGATGACAAAAAATAAAAAAATAAAAAGAAAACGAGATCGCGGTGGTTAAAGAGACAAGTATAGTGGAATAAGAGATTAGAAGGAAAAAAAGGGTTTCGATCGGCAAAAACTGGAAAAGGGCTTGACGATTAATTATTATAGTTTTTTTGGGGTTTTGGGGGGGGGGGGGAGCTAGTTGGTGTCGCAAGTTCGCAACAACGTAAGCCGGAGTTGGACTTGGGGGAGGAGACGGAGGGTGAATTGATGATGCAGGTGAGAGCAGGCGAGCCGCCCAGCCACCTCCTTGGAGAAGAAGGGGAAGGGAGGGGGGGGTAGCTTTCTCTTTTGGCCCCCCTTCTGTACACGCATGTATGTATGTACGAGAGGAACGAATTTTCTTTTTATTCATTTCAAAATTGATTGAGCAAATGAAAGCATGCTAAGCCTTGCTCGCGTCATGACGGAGCCACCAATAGTATTATTCTTTCTGGCGGTTAGGCGTGAAGGGAGTGGAGGGAAGAAGGGGGCGCGGGCGAGGCGCAGCTCTCAATGAAGAGAGACATTTTTTTCGGGGGGGGGGGGGGCAAAGGGCCCTCGTAGGGCGGCTAAGCAAATGCCGGCTAACAGCATCTTTCGGCGTGCACTGCAATGGGAGAAGGGAGATGGATGGACGGGGGAGGATGAAGAGAAATAGTTATCAAAGCGATTCCCGGGCGCCTGGGCTGCTGCAACGTATGAAGAGTTTTGGCTGTGGTCTATTTGCTGTGAAGAAAGAAGAAAGAATAATAGTAAATGACTCGACTGATTTATAATGTTTGATGGGAGGAATGTGTGGATGATGGACGTTCATGGTAGAAGAGGCTCGCATTGCGTACACGACAAGGGAAACGAAGGGACTGTCTTGGGTACTGCTGAATTGCGCAGCAGGACCAAGTTAATCTATGACGATGATGGAGATGTCCCGAGAGCGTCGGAAAACAATTGCGGTGAACAAAGGGCTTCTCCGGTGAAGAAGGTCTGCGGCTGGCGGCACTTGGCAGATAAATTGGAGCACGTGCCCAAGTTCGATCGGACATTTCCGCCAGCGTCGCTCACCCTCAATAGCGTCTCTCAGACGGCATCAAGGTTGCTCGTAAAACAAGGCCGATACATTTTTTTTTCGGTATAATACAGGGGCACAATATACACAAACTCACCCCCAGAGTCAACACCCCATCTATAGATACATCCTGCTCCCGAGTTTCAACACATCGCTTATGCTGACGAGGACTTCTTGTCCCTCCGCATGCCGTGGTTGCGCGGCCTCGGCGTCACCACCCACTTGTTCGGGTTGTTCTTGCGTCGGGTCTTGTAACCGCTCTTGGTCTATCGAAGACTGTTAGGAAGCGGCACCGTGTAGCAGAAGCCATTGGAAACTTACAGGTCGGCCCCATGGCGTGACCGGATGGCGGTTACTCTTGGACTTGCCTCGTCCACCACCGTGCGGATGATCAACTATATGCTGTCAGTAACACAGATCCAAACCTCATCTCTGATCGAGCAAATACCTCTGTTCATGGCAACACCACGCACTGTTGGACGGATGTTAAGCCAGCGACTGCGGCCTGCCTTGCCCAGCTGGCGAAACTGATGGTGGATGTTGCTGGCGACGCCAATGGTGGCGCACGCATGCTTGCTCACTTTTCGTACCTCGCCGCTTTGTAGCCGTACCTCGACGTACTTGCCCGTCACCACCTTGATGCCGTCGTCTCTCGTCTCCTCGTCCTTGTTCACCACAGTGGCGTAGGTGCCCGCGCTGCGGCAAAAGACGGCACCGCGCTTCGCGGCAGAGCCTACGCAGAACACTTGTGTTCCCACAGGAATCATATGCATTGGCAGGCAGTTGCCTCGGAACGCCGTCTTTGCCGCCAAGATACCTGGGTCGATGACGCCGCCCATGCTGTTAAGCAGACCCTGCGGGATGCCGGACCGGTAGCTGTGAACCACGTCGCCTGCACGTAGACCGTCCGCGGCAACAATGTATGATTTGCGCCCCGTCGCCTTTTCCGTCACCAGTGCAATGTGGGCGCTCCGGCCGGGGTCGTACTCGATCCTCTCAATCTCATGCGGGCCGGGTCGGTTGCGTACAAAATCGACAATGCGCAACCGCCGCTTATGACCACCTCCGCGGTGCCGAACCGTGATGCGACCGTAGACATTACGGCCACCTTTGCCATGCCCCTTCTTCGGTATCGTTAGAGGCAGGAAAGCTCGGCCTTTCCAGAGATGATCGTTGATGGGCCGTCTCAAGTGACGAATACCGGGCGTTCGGGGTTTGTATGAGCGGATGGTCAGGGACTGTGCGTCGGCTTTGGCGAAGCTGCTTTGTGTCTCAGGAGAGGCGACCGTAGCGAGTCTGCGAATTGGAAGCTGAATGGGCGCGAATCGAGGCAGCAGCCTGGCCACGAGAGGAACTCGAGGTTGAAGCATTGCGATCGTGCCAAGCTAGGCGCTGGCAACGAAAAAAGGAGCCGGGGCAATGCAGAGACGTATTCACGTAACTGGCCGGCATCAACAAGTTTCTGAGACAGATGGGCAACACAATAAGCGTTACAGAGCAAGCAAAACCCTGTACAGCTCAATTGCCATCCGACAACGGCCGCTTAGTTGCTTCAGATGATTGCTGTCGTGCTCTTTTGCGACGAAACCTCGAACTCTCGAATCGCTGGAGAAACAATTCGCCGAGCAAGGAATTGGCGCCACTAGCCGTGCCACAACAGATCGTCTAGGATGCGCGACAAGCCACAGCATCTCTGGTGCGCGTTGGTCCCACTATCCAAGGCAAGCCAGGCAAGCAGCCGTTGCCCGGCCGTTGCTACTGTTGACAAGCTGCTATTCCGAGCCCAGCGCTGGAGCTGCAAAGCTGCAAAAGTCGGTGCTAGCGGCTGACCCTCTCTGCTGCATGGTCTCGCGAACAGTCTGCATCCACCGTCGCGTTCTGAGTCGTCTGAGGCTCTCACCCGGCCTCCACTGTCGCCAAAAAGCACGTCTTCCCCTCTGCCTGGTGCCCATGCTCGCCCATTGTGACCCCTGTAAGTGAGGAAGAAAAGAATGAAAAGAAAAGAAAACTATAACTAGGCTGCTCTTCATGCTCCGGCTTTGATGTTTACCTCTGTCTCTGTGATGCTGTCTATACCGAGGGACTATGTGTCGTAGACAGACACAGGGTGGTTTTCCATCCATTGTACTGATTTGAAGCTGTGTATTGTTTATCGGGCCCAAACTTTTTCCAATTCTTGTACGAGTATCAAATATCATCACGACACGCACAAGTCTGAGACTTTCCTTGCAGCCCATGTTCATTGCCATCGTACAAGTAGCTCCAGAGGTGCACTGTCTGACGTATTTCAGTGGTCAATCGTGTCTGAGCAACCACTACTACTAAGGTAGGGGCAAAAAAAAAAAAAAAGGCGTCGCGAGCCGCGCCAGAAATCCCGTCCGCCTTGGAACCAGGCAAGGTACGTACCGTCCGGCGCGCTCTGTGGGGGCCCACACGCGGACGGCAGCATCTGTTGGTCAGTGGGCGTGTGCTGTAAATACAGCTCTCCACGGCCTTTCGCAGCGCACTAGCTCCGCTGGAAAGACACTGACCACCCGCTGCACGTCGCTCCCTGGCTCTGCCAGTAAGCTCCGCACCATCGAAAACACCTCCAACGCCCTCACCAGCATCTGCTTTGGTTAAATAAACATCCCTCCCTCGTCCTATCTACCAGTGCCCATTCTTTCTAGCCCTTCATCTCATTTCCCTTCTTTTTTTTTTGCTACTCATCGCTGCATACACATTTACATCCTTTCCGCCGGCCCTGGATAGCAGTTTACCACTACGATCATAACATTTGGTTCCCATACCTCCGCATTCCAATCGCGCTGTTGTGATCCGGCGAGTGGACGAATCTATTGACGTCGATTCGAAAGGTCCGTAGCCAACTAGTCTTTCACTTCAGCCCCGAGCATGTTGAATATCCCACAGCGTGCCCGTGTCCTCTCTCTTTCTCTCTCACCACTTCTTCTGTCGCCCAGGCTCTTCTTCTTCGAGCTCTCGACGCGTGTCAACACCAGTGCTGACACCTCAACAACAGCGCAAATCACGTAACCTCGTGCCACGTGTAACCGCTCGGTCATCATGCCTGTCGTGAGTATAGCATGGCTTTTCAATCGAGACGCGTATTAATCCCAGCAGGTTCGCACCACCCGCCGAACTGGCGTCACGAACGAGAACGATGAGAACAGCACGACGCGTATGACCACCAGGGCAGCAAAGGCGGTTCTTGCCGACGACGGAAAAGTCACTAGAGGAGCATTGCAGGCCAAGAGGACAGCGACTACCACGACCACCGGTACTCGCAGTGCCCTGAACGATCTCAGCAACCGCGCTAGGGCTGAGGCTGTTCCCGGCAAGAAGCCTGCTGGCAAGGGACTCGTTTCTAAGGCCCAGCCCACCACACAAAAGGCGCCCGCCCGTGCTGCCGCCAAGGCGGCCCCCAAAGAGCAGCCAAAGCGTGTCGAGAAGAGAGCTGGTTCTGGCAGCAATGGCACTGGCCAAAAACGGAGGCTCTCTGCCCAGCAAAAAGAAACTCTCCTAGAGGCCGCCAAGGAGCCCGCCCCGAAGGTTAAGCCAGCAGAGGAGGAGGTTCCCTTCCCCGAGATTGACGATGAGGACCGCGAAGACCCCATGATGGTTGCCGAGTATGCCACGGAGATCTTTGAGTACCTCCGTGACTTGGAGTGCAAGACGATTCCCAACCCGGAATACATGACACATCAGGATGAACTGGAGTGGAACACGCGTGGAATCCTCGTTGACTGGCTCATCGAGGTTCACACGCGTTTCCATCTGTTGCCAGAGACTCTCTTCCTCGCTGTCAACATTGTGGATCGCTTTCTTTCAAAAAAGGTCATTCAGCTCGATAACTTCCAACTGGTCGGCATTACCGCCATGTTCATTGCATCAAAGTACGAAGAGGTTCTGTCGCCTTATATTGGCAACTTCAAGCGCATCACAAATGATGGATTCACGGAGGAGGAGATTCTCAGTGCCGAGCGCTTTGTTCTTAGCACTTTGGACTACGACCTCAGCTACCCGAACCCCATGAACTTCCTTCGCCGCGTATCCAAGGCGGACAATTATGACATTCAGTCTCGCACAATTGGCAAGTACTTGACCGAGATTAGTCTATTGGATCACCGATTCATGGCCTACCGCCCCAGCCACGTTGCTGCCGCTGCCATGTACCTTGTCCGTCTGATGCTCGACCGTGGCCCATGGGTATGTATCTTGTCTCACTGTAATCATGAACTCGACTGACTTGACTTAGGATGCGACGCTCGTCTACTACTCTGGCTATACAGAGGAGGAACTTGAGCCTCTGGTGCAGCTTATGGTTGACTATCTCGCCCGCCCCATTGTACATGAGGCTTTCTTCAAGAAATACGCCAATAAGAAGTTTCTTAAGGGTAAGAATTATTTCTGCTGCCTCAATAACAATCGTTACTGACAGTATTAACAGCCTCCATAATATCTCGTCAATGGGCCAAGAAGAACGCTTCTGTATTTGGCATCGCCAATACCGACATGTCAATATACCGCGTGGAGGAGTAAAAGACAGTTTATCCTGATATCACTCTGGATAGCATTTTCGTTTGGATCGCGCGCAAAGGTCTACAACTAATAGCATGGCGGGCTTTCGCTCTGGAGCGGCAGTCATTTTATGAGGAAGCAATACCTCTACTTGTCTGGATAAAAGAGCAGTCTTGTGGTCGGATATTACGACATTTTCCACCAAGAATACCTTTTTTGTTTGATTACAGTCTTTTCTTCTCTTCTTTCATACAGGGCGCTTGGAGTCGCAGGCAACTGGCTTGGGGATATTTCAGTTTTTTCTTTTGCTGTTTCTTCTACATCTTATCCAATTCGTCTTTTCCTTTCGGAGTTGATATCTTTTAGGTTGAGCCGGACTATCAGCAGTTGCTGGCGTGTGCCAGGAGCCGATGGGAAAGTGTATATATCTGACGACGTGGGCTAACGGCATGATTGATTTCAGGAGTAATGAAATGCACTGAGGCACATTGCCGAGGGTTTTGTTGGAAATGCCACCCAAAAAAAAGATGTTCATTATTATGCATCGCGGATTCAGCTTGTGTTTGTTGTTGTTGTACGATACTGGCCTAGCCTCCAACTCAGGACCGCACTAGGACCAATT
The DNA here is from genome assembly GCA_018831755.1 of Niveomyces coronatus. Lineage (NCBI taxonomy): Eukaryota > Fungi > Ascomycota > Sordariomycetes > Hypocreales > Cordycipitaceae > Niveomyces > Niveomyces coronatus. Next base: position 2,873 of record JAFEME010000115.1, on the reverse strand, counting down.
GTAGTCAAGGCTCCCGGCTACCGGTTCGGTTGTCAGCATGAAGGCGGGAATCATGAATTTGTTTTGCATATGCAGCTTGGCAGACAATCTTTGGAGAACGGGCGGGACCCGAATTCTGTATAGTATATATTATGTTGGGAGGGGGTTTAATTGTCGGAGCAACGGAGAGGGACGGTGAGGTGACGAGGCCGCACGAGGCGGACGCGTTTTGCCTGGTCACAAGTGACTGAGGCCCGTGTTGTTTGCAATGATGACACACTGCAGGGTACCGGGACGGGAGAGAGAGAGAGAGAGAGAGAGAGATAGAGCGCGGTGTAATAAAGTCGGTGAATACGGGCGGGAAGAAGGAGACGGAAGCATTGGCCGCATAATGTTTGCAGCGAGAGGCCGTGTGGAACGGGTGCCCGAAGGGGGTGTTGGAGGAAGATGAGGACACAAGAACAAGTAGGTGTGTAGAAAGAGAAATGCTTTGCACATAATTATACAGTCCTGTCTGGGCAATGAGCGTAGCCATCTCGGCAGCATGTTCTATCGCCGGGTGAAGTTTGGCTTTTGTGATGTGCATAGGTAGGTGGCTGCTATGTATGCCATTGCCTGCTGAGAAACCACAGGGAGAGAGGAGAGAAAGTGAGCAAGGGAGGGGGAGAAAGAGAGGCTACGATTCGTTCACGTATTCGAGTTGTCGCTATTGATAGAGCCTCCCGACTTTTACTACTTACAAAGTCCCTCCTCAGGAGCGTCTTAGGCCGTCTGAGAATTGCACGTAAGTGTGGGCACCGACGGCAGGTCCAAGTCGGCCGGATATTATGATGCTGTGAGGACGGAGCAGTATATTCGGCTGCGGGTGGCGAGTCATGGGTAGTAGTAGTCTCTTGACTGGAGAATATGCTTTGGCGGCTGTAGATTGATGGCTGAGCTGTATCGCTTCTCGATGTGTTTACTGCAGCGCTGCTGTAGTAGTAGCGGATGCTGGAGACGCTGCCCGGTTGCAGTAGTGGCCGCCTGGTTTATTCATGAGCTACCTTGACTTGGACCCAAGAGGAGGTAGAATAAAAAAAGGAAGACGGCGAGAATACGTGGGAGCATGAAGAAATTCTCGATCTAGGGAAGCAATTAGATCCAGCACGTCGTGCACACGTGATGAAAGCCTCTTGTTTCTTGTGTTGCTTCGATGATGCCTGTTCAGAGAGAGAGGTTCGCTCTGTGTGCTGCCAGCTTGTGGGGCGGATCTGAAATCTCACCCTCCGCAACAGGAGGCCAGCCAGCGCTTGGCTGTAGGCGCTCATCGACGTCGCGTCGTTCAAGGGACCAAAAAAAAAAAAAAATAAGAGAAACAAGGGAACAAAAAAAAAAAAAAACCTCCATGAACGACATGATTGGCTTCTACGCATTGACATCTGTGATCGAAACATTATCGACATCTCCCTCGGTTTTATTCAACCCTTGAGAAACAGAATAGTTTTTTTTTTTACGCCGGCAAAAAAGCCTTTGGCTATGGCTCCCGTCTTGCGACCCAGAGTGAGCCTCCCCAAGGACCGCTTCCCGTCGTACTTTGCCGCGCTGCGCAGTCAGCCATACTCGGATCCCAACACGTCGCGGGCGCCCGGCGGCAGCAGGTGAGTCGAGGGCGGGGATGAAGTTATTGATGAACCTCCACCCTTTCGTCATTGCGCATCCGAGTGCGCCTCTTTGGAGACTCCTCGTCCGCGGGCTGATGCAGATGATGCTGCAGCAACTTGCGGTGCATAGCCTGGAACCCGCTCGGCACGCTGGTGGCGACGGGCTCCAACAACAAGACGCTGCGAGTCTGTGAGTTGCATTTTCCTCTTCCTTCCTTCATTCAACCAAGACACCTTTCTTTGAAAGAGAGAGAGTGAGTGAGAGAGAGGAAGAGAGAGATTGACATGCGAACGCTCTCTCCACAGGGAACCCCGAAAAGGCGCACGTCAAGTTCTCAACGGAGCTCAAGGGCCACGCGGCGCCAATCGAAAAGGTCGCCTTCAATCCGACAAAGGACGCCGAGCTGTGCAGCGTCAGCAGCGACGGCGTCGTCAAGTTCTGGGACGTCCGCACAAAGGCCTGCTTCAACGAGGTGACGGGCCTCGGCGATGCCTTTACCCTGACCTGGGCCCCTGACGGGCAGACACTTATTGTAGGAAACAAGGTGATTTGAACCCCTAACCCACCCTCTCTGCTCAAATAAATATCCTTTACGCAATGGCTAAGTACGGTTTGAAAAAAAATAAAAAAATAAAAAATGAACAGGCCAACATGATATACGTCCTCTCGCCAACCCAGCCACTGCCCATCTCCTCGCACCAGCAGCCCGTCGACACGAACCAGATCACCTTTTGCTGGGGCGGCGACAAGATCTTCGTCACCACCAGCGAGGGCCGCACGCGCGTCCTCGCCTACCCGTCCTTTGAGCCGCTGCTGCTGCTGCCGGACCACGCGGGGGGCGCGGAGGGGACCCGCACCGAGTTTGCGCTCAACGGGCACACGTCGTCGTGCCTGACGGCCGAGATGCAGCCCACGGCGCGCTACCTGGCCACCGGGGGGTCAGACTCGGTCATTGCGCTCTGGGACACGACCGACTGGACGTGCGCGCGCACGCTGACGAGGATGACGGGACCGGTGCGGAGTCTAAGTGAGTCGCGATTCTCGTGCTGAGATTTTTATTTTCTTCTTTCTTGTCTGGTTCTTTCTTGTCTGGTTGCTGACAAGCTCTATCAAAGGCTTCACGTTTGATGGTAGCTACGTCGTTGGTGGAAGTGACGAAGGTGAGCCAGTGACCCATCCATCTTCCACGCATTTTCTATTTTTCTTTTCTTTTCTTTTCTTTTTTTTTTTTTTTTTTTTTTTTTGGGTTCTTT